>CM035406.1:192928650-193201150 GCA_020310875.1 Ceratopteris richardii
ATCGAAAACAAAACAATCACTTATATCGATGTAATTGTTTGGATCGTTGTCATCAAAGTCCACTTAATGTTGTCGTTCATCGAATTCCAAAGAACTGACTCCAAAGTGCTCTTCCAAAACTAAAGAGAATAGAAATTAGAAAAGGGAAAACACAAAGAAAGAGAAAGGGTGCTATAGTATATGTGATACTTATCAAAACTTCAGATCTAGAGAAATAGAGAGGTGTGTGTAGAGAGAGAGAGAGAGAGAGAGAGAGAGAGAGAGAGAGAGAGAGGGATGTGTGTACACAAAATGCTTAGAATTTAGTTCGTTTGTGCAAACTCGATAGTGGTAGACTTTGGTTCAAAACGCGAGCAAATGTTGAATTTTCGCTCTGGGGTCCGGTTAAAACATTGCGTTGGTATCGATGTCAATATGAGTGTCGATATAAGCATCAATATAAGCATTGGTATAAGCGTCGGTAATTTCCAATAATTTAGTGACACGTATACCGATGCTTGTACTGGCACCATGGATTTTCGAAGCGCACAATGACTATTGATTTCAAATGAGTATACGGATGATTAAATGACAGTCAGTATTGTCCCCATGGTTTTTCAAGCATTTTCAAGAGTCATACCGATGCCGAGGCATGACTGTTAGTATGGACAACGTCAGTATGCCCCTAATATGTTGTAGTGAATTTCAATAACTTTCATTCGATAGATCTAATCCTTTCTTGGAACGGCCTTAATGATTGATTGATCCAAAGTTTGAGGATGATATTTTCAACTCTTTACTTTACCTTTTTAACATAGTAGACAAACATCAAGGTAACCTTTAATTAAGATCTAACAACTCATAGTCCTCTATGGCTTCAAACAATGACAATCATAGGCATACGATGATATCTATAAGTATGATGTGTACTAAGTCTGGGGAATTCATAGAGATGATCCAAATGCCCATGCTTGAGCTTTTGAGATTAATTATTATGTTCTAGAAAATGTCGAAGATACACTTACAAATTCTAGATATAAAGCTCGTGTATTTCAGGTGAATCTTGTTAATGGAGCTGTAAGATGGCTTAGGAAATATGAACTTAATCATAAAGAAGCTATTGATAATGTAGTCAAGATGCTTTCTTCTATTGTTTTAAGCATACCAAGGCATCCGTTTTCCTAAAGATCCTGACATGAAGTGTAACAATAAGAAAAAATTTGACATTGCTTATTTCTCTCTTGATGAATTTTTCTTGTAACTATTTGAAGAAAAAACAAAGAAATTTAGTGACGTTTGTGCCTAAATATCTGTGCCAAAAGCGTAAATGAATATGTGTGCCTATGCATTTGTGTTTCTTAGGGCTAAGTTGGTATGTGAAAGTGTGAATACCTAAGTGTCTAAGTATTTGTGTGAATGGTTTATAAATATGTTTATGTGTATGTGTGTCACTAAGTGCATAGTTTTGTGTAAATATGGTTGTGTGTGTGAATGGATTGTGTGTGTTTGGACATCTATCTATGTTGGTATAAATGTATCATTGGACAAGGAGAGAGAGAGAGAGAGAGAGAGAGAGAGAGAGAGAGAGAGAGAGAGAGAGAGAGAGAGAGAGAGAGAGAGAGAGAGAGAGAGAGAGAGAGAGAGAGAGAGAGAGAGAGAGAGAGAGAGAGATGGAGAAGTATATGTGTGTACCTACTACAAATCTTCATAGATACAGATGCTATTGTTTTTTTGAATTGAGAGAAAGAGAGAGAGTAATGATTTTTGAAGCCCCCCTGCCTTAGTGGTGCATCTCTAACAGAGAGAGAGAGGGGGGGAGGGAGGGAGGAAGGGAGGGAAAGTGAGAGATATGGAGAAAGAAAGGAGAGTGAAATGTATTAGAGAGAATGGGTGAGTGAGAGAGGGAGGAAGGTGATGTGTGTGGGAGAGAAAGGGAGATAGAGAGGAGAGATAAAGAGAAGAGAGAGAGAGAGAGAAAGAAAGGATACTATTAAAAGGACAATGATTGAATTAAGTAGGTATAGAAAGAGTAGATAAAAGGGTAGTAAAAGAGAACAAAGATAAGATGAAAGTGAGTATAAAGTAATGTAATTTACCTTGTATACTAGTTCTCTTTATGTGTTTATCTTGCAAAAAACATAATTGAAGATCAAAGAGGCTGTTTAGAAGATGAGTGAAGAACTCATCAGAGAACTAACTTGGAAGCTATAGTGGGGCAAGGAATGTGAGAAGATTTGGAAAGTATCGATGTAACAAATTGCAATTCATTTACTTCACCAAGATCATTCGTTTCTAGTTATTATGAATACCGAAAAACTATTGGTAAAACGTAAGTATACTCGCTATTGTACTAAGACCTGATTATCTTACCGCCCATCGGATTGGAACATGTTGATACAACAACCCTAGTGTTTCCGTTCACTTGACTGGATCATTGTTTTACCACCAACGCTTATGACTCTATTTCTCCTAGGAATTCTATTTGCATAATAAATAGGTGATCGCGTTGGGCATTCTGTTCTCTTATCTTGCAATCGAAGTAGTTTCAATCATTCATGTCTTTTCAATTCACTTAAATTCATAGAAGTAAGCTCCCTCTATGCATCGCGAGGTAGGCAGATCCATACAGATCCATACTTAGTGCATTGTGTGATTTTTCAATTTTATGATAATTTTTCAATTAAAATGATCATTAAATTTAGAGAGCAATTACTTTAGAGAGAAATTACTAGAATGAGAGGAATTTATTCAAGCTATAGATCAAGGACACAATTTTCAATCAAATCATTAGTCTTGCCTAGGAATAGAATCAAATATCAAGAAGAAGAAATTGAACTAGAAAGAACAACGTGCTGACAATATTAGTGATCTATTTGGAGAAACACGATTATACCTTAAAAGAAAAACTTAAATCTTGTATCCTAGAGATTGTTAGGTACATGAGGGCTAAGAGAAAAGAAATGGATGATATCTTTAAAAGCATTATAGTTGAAAAGCAGGATGCATGGGTAGTGCAATCCATCCTTAGATAGAAAGGAAAATTCGCGAGGTTAAATGTAACGAAATATTTAGATGCTTTGAAGAACAAACCCAAGTTCATGGGCTCGTGGACAATATGTTCATCCTATATTTTGAGCGAGTGGTATCTAGCATTGAGATGTCATGATCAGCATGTGATGATCGATGATTGCATACTACTTTTCATCTCTCTAGCATGTATAGTGGTTAGGGCTATATATATTAGGGATACTTTTAGTGAGCTTGACCTGATTTATCTATGAAGAGTAGTTGTAGATTTGGTTTTGGCCAACTCACTCATTTGTATGCATTAGGGTTCTCTTTATGAATTGCTATTTATATATTGAATTGGTTGTATTTTTGTATTGGTTCATTCTTGTATATTCTCTTCATGTAATAGAATAAGTCACTACAACATATGGAGGGTATACGGAGGCTGTTACCAAGGAAAATGAATGGGCATAATTTCTCCACGAACTCAGTGTCGCAGTCGGTATGCATGTCGGAAACGTAACGCCTGTATAGGCACCGATATAGACATCGGTATAGGCACCGGTATGGGCATCGCTATAAGCATCGGTATTACCAACGCTTATACTGACGCCCATACCGACAACTCTGCTGGGGGTACCGACGCCCATACCGATGACTCTACTGGGTGTATCGATGCTTATATCGATGACCATATCTGCACAAATTCTTTTGGGCAGAGTGTGTTGTCTTTTGTTACATCATGATGTTGTTTAGCAAAAGACAATACACTCTGTCCAACTCCAAACCGAGTACATGTGATATGTACTCTAATGGCAACCAAAATATGATTTTATATGAGCAAAAATGAACCATGAATCATGTACAAGAAGTTGTATATTCCATAAATGAAGGATGTACAAGAGTGTGGCAAAGCACTTCCATATAGGAACCGAATACAAAATGTGACAAAGCACTTCCATATAGGAAACGAATACAAAATTATGGTACATCATTGCCACATATGAGTGTAATACGAAATTGTGGCAATGTGACAAAGCACTTCCATATAAGAATCGAATGCAAAATTATGGTACATCATTGCCACATAGGAGTGTAATACACAATTGTGGCAAAGCACTACCATACATATACGCAAGGGGATCAAAACATTTACACCTACAATCCTGCAACAAAGCATATGTGTAAAATGAGAAAAATTGACATGACATTTATAAACAACAACTAAAAATACGAAACCAAGCTATAAGTTTACCTAATCATAGATTCTCCCATGAAATGATTGCACCGCGTCCCTCTAAGTCCTGCAACACTACAACCAATCACATGACGATATCCATAAGCTTCTTCGATTCGCGTCGGAGGACGACCTACTGTCAACTCCTATAATAAATATGCAAAATGTTAGATGAACAAACATGATGTGCTTAAGACAAACAAATTCAATAATTAAAATGATACTTACAAATTGGTAGTGCATACTGTCATATCCGCTGCTACCTAAATGCGACGTTCCAACCATATCTAAACGTGTGGATGCCGCATCTCACTATTGACAATATTGATCAGGAGTATGTTGCTGCTCATCTAACCATACAAGCTTTGGTAAGCCTGCTCTGAAAGCATCGCGAGCTTCAGACCACCGATGCGACATCACCTCACGTGCCGTATGTTGAAGCCATTCCGAACTCATAATAGGATGCCCAGGTGCTGGCTAGTACTCTTCAGATATCAAATGTGTGATATAATTTTTGCAATCCTTATCGTGTTTGCTTCATTTTAACATGACAGAATGTCCAAACTCTATGGAGCAAATCTTCCGAATGCGCCAACGCATTGACTTTTTGGCTACATCCATGACTGGAGCTCCATTACGTATGTGATATATCTTGGAGTCGTCATGGTCATGCGCTCCCCAAGGTGTACGTCGAGATCCCATGTGATCCAATGTGGAGATGTTAAAGTGCATGTGTGTATGCATATGCATGTATGTGTGTATGCATATGCATGCATGTGTGTATGCACGTGTGTAAACATATGCATGTGTGTATGCATATGCATGCTTGTATGCATATGCATGCTTGTATGCATATGCATGTGTGTATGCATATGCATGTGTGTATGCACATGCATGTGTGTATGCATATGCATGTGTATGCATATTCATGTGTGTATGCATACACACATGCATATGCATGTGTGTATGCATATGCATGTGTGTATGCATATGCATGTGTGTATGCATATGCATGTGTGTATGCATATGCATGTGTGTATGCATATGCATGTGTGTATGCATATGCATGTGTATGAATATGCATGTGTATGCATATGCATGTGTGTATGCATACACACATGCACATGCATGTGTGTATGCATTTGCATGTATGTGTGTATGCATATGCATGTGTATGCATATGCATTTGTGTATGCATACACACATGTATATGCATGTGTGTATGCATATGCATGTGTATGCATATGCATGTGTGTATGCATACACACATGCATATCATGTGTGTATGCATATGCATGTATGTGTGTATGCATACACACATGCATATGCATGTCTGTATGCATATGCATGTGTGTATGCATATGCATGTGTGTATGCATATGCATGTGTGTATGCATATGCATGTGTGTATGCATATGCATGTGTAAGCATATGCATGTGTGTATGCATACACACATGCATATGCATGTGTATGCATATGATGTGTATGCATATGCATGTGTGTATGCATACACACATGCATATGCATGTGTGTATGCATATGCATGTGTGTATGCATATGCATGTGTGTATGCATATGCATGTGTATGCATATGCATGTGTATGCGTATGCATGTGTATGCATATGCATGTGTGTATGCATATGCATGTGTATTCATATGCATGTGTGTATGCATATGCATGTGTGTATACATATGCATGTGTATGCATATGCATGTGTATGCATATGCATGTGTATGCATATGCATGTGTATGCATATGCATGTGTATGCATATGCATGTGTATATGTGTGTATGCATATGCATGTGTGTATGTGTGTATGCATGTGTGTATGCATATGCATGTGTATGCATATGCATTTGTATGCATATGCATTTGTATGCATATGCATTTGTATGCATATGCATTTATGTATGTATATGCATTTGTGTATGCATATACATTGTGTATGTGTGTATGCATATGCATGTGTATGTATATGCATATGCATGTGTGTATGTGTATACATTTGTGTATGTGTATGCATATGCATGTGTGTATGCATATGCATTTGTGTATGCATGTGTGTTTGTGTATGTATGTGTGTATTTGTGTATGCATATGTATGTGTGTATGCATATGCATTTGTGTATGCATGTATGTGTATATGCATATGCATGTGTGTGTGTGAGAGAGAGAGAGAGAGAGAGAGAGAGAGAGAGAGAGAGAGAGAGAGAGAGAGAGAGAGAGAGAGAGAGAGAGAAACAGAGATATGTTGCTCATGTGCGCAAAGTTGACAGTAGCAGATCTAGTTTCAAAACATGATGAATGTTGAATATAGTTTATAGTTTCCAGTAATTTACCGCTGCTTATACCGACGCTTATACCGACGCTCATACCGACGCATACATTGCCTAGTTAGGTTTCTAAAGTTTTTTGATGGTCATACCGACGCCGACGCGTGACCGTCGTTATACAGAACCTTTGTATGCCCTTGATATGTTGTAGTGAGTAGAAGAATATAATTCTTCCTTGCCTCAATATGTGTGTGTTTATCTCCTAATGTGTGACAATATGTGAGAGATGTCTTCCTTATTTCCTTTCTATTTACATGGTATCAGAGCCAATGTGGCTGTAGAGAGCTCATGAAGAAGGGTGATAGTGTAGAGTCCATGAGAAGGCATGGAGAATGCACAGTTCACAAATGATCTTGGATTGATAAAAAATTTTGGTGTGTAGGTAGAAGACCCAAAATGATTTTTTAGAGTTGCTTTCATCTACCCTTTTGATCTCAAAAGTGGGGCCCCACAAGAAAATAGGCAAGGTTGCAAAATTGTAAATTGTGTTCTATTTGATATCTCCATAAAATTTTAGATCCAAAATTCCAAGAGATTTTCTATACTATTGATATAAGAGAATTGTGTTTTTTGAGTATGAACTATCACATCACATTTATGCCAGTGTTCAAATGGAGCTAGATAATGCTTCTAGTGTCTTTATAGCATTGTAAATTGATGTAGAAATGGAAAATATTAATAGATGAGTCAACTTATAAGTGATATGTTTGAGAAGAAAATATTTCCTAATTCAAGATTCAAAATGATGAATTTGATGATGGGAAAAGACTAGAGGAAGTAGATCAAAGGAGACAATGAAAACCCCCCATAGTTATGGGAGAGGAATTAGACTATGGGCAAGTTAAGAGCATATGAAGAGTGGAATCAAGGCGCATGGAAGGTAATGTATAAGATGTCTTTTATCATATAAGATAGCATGATTCGGTACATATTAGATGCCAAGACTCCAAAAGATCCTTATAATATCTTAGTTATATTGTATGAGACCAATACAAAGCCACAAAGATTGCAACTTAAGAATGAGCCTCATACACTAGGGAAAAAGAGCATGCTGGTAAGTGACTACATGTTAAAAATAAAATGTATATGTAATGAATTTTTAGCTATTGATATCAATGTAGATGATTGTTATAAGGATGAAGTGTTCCTTTACGTTTTAAGAGCTACATTTAAGTAGTTCAAAACTTCTATTCAGATTAGTCAAAGTATCCCAAAGTTTTCTTATCTTGTGTACATGGTGATAATTAAACAATAGAACCTAGCTGAAGACTCAAACTCCCAAGGAAATGCTAGTTTTGATTAGGTATTCTACTCTAGAAGATAAGGAGACTAAGGGAGACACTCCAAAAGTGGAAGAGGAAACAATAGCCAAGGTCAACAACACAATAATAGAGGAGGTAGAGGATAGTTTTGATGTAGGCAAAGCTAAAGAAGTTATGGAAATTTCAAAAGAAATGATTCAGGTAATGACAATAACGGATGCTAAATTGTGGTAATCGTGGTCACACTGAAAATGACTATAGATTAAAGAATCAAAACAACATAAAGCAACAAAACAAGTATGCACCCACAAATGTAGATTATTCAAAGAAGTTGTTCATGATTGACCATCATATGATGAACATAATTCTAATAATTTTTGAAAACCGAATGACAATGTCTTGTTCGTTGAATAAGGTGCTTCAAATCATGTGAAAAACCATGTAGAATGGTTTAGGACTTTGCAAAAATTTCCACTTCCTAGGTTTATTGAAACAAGATATGATACATCACATCCTTTTGGCCATACATGAAACATAACATTGTTCATGGAGGATGAAAGGGCAAACCATCTTGTTGAAGATTGCAAGGTCCTAATTTGACAAAGAGCCTAGTTCTCGTTGGACGATTGGTTGACTATGGATTAGAAGTTAGGTTCAATTATCATGGTTCATATGTAGAAGAGTAAAAGAAGAATTGAAGGTTGATTGGCAAAGGGAGCAAAGTGGATAGCATGTTTACCTTCAACTTTGTAAAAATTCTAGAAATGAATGTAACCATGTTTTCAAAACATGTAGATGTTATTGTTGTCATAGAGATATGGCACAAATGAATTGTACATGCAATTTTGTAGAGAGTGAAATTGATGCGCTCAAAGGAGCTTGTCAATAAATTTACTTATCTGTGTCCATTTTCAATTGGTAATACATTCAATATTGTGTGTTTTTTCTCCAAGCTTCTTCTTCTTCCTTGTGATGTTTGGGTGCTTCCGCAGACCTGTAACTCCAACAATTGGTATTAGAGAAAGTTGCTACCTCATCTAGGGTGTTGTTGACACTTCTCTAGTCACATCCTTAGAATCACACAAAAATTGGTGAGCATACTGACGACAATTAGAATTTCAAAACTCATTCTCTTTATGGCATCCAAACTTTGATCCGAGTTCATTTTGGCCTCTCAACGCACTATGGAAGCACTTGTGCAAGAAATTTTTTCCTTTTATGCCAAACATATATACATGTTTTGGTTCTCTAGTACAAGTGCCTCAAAGTCTCCTACAAGTTTAGCAAAGCTCAACAGGGTATTTATGTTCAACTTTTTGAGATACAATCATTTTTCTGCATCAGGGTATTTTAGTTAGTGGCCATGATAAAAAAAATGATGCATTCCGTATACTGGCTGTTGAGGACAAGCTGGATGGTACAAATTACCTATTATGGGTATATATGGTGCATCATGTATTGATGGCAAAAGGACTGTGGAGTATTGTGCAAAGTGTTGAAAAGCGACCTAGTGCACCTACAAGTACAATTATTGAAAATGATGCAAATGGCATTGAAGATGATGATCTTAAAATTCTGGTTTGTGTTGTGGTTCCTGATGTGCCTACTATAGATCAACTTTGATAGGATCATAGAGATGCTCAAGCATATGCATCTATAACTTTGTTTGTCAAACGTGCCATTATCCCTTATATTCACTCGTGAAAAACAACAAAGGATGCTTGGGATACACTTACCACTTTATACCAGGAAAGAAATGAGGCTCAGGTTCCTTACCTCTAAAAATGGTTAGAGAGTGAGCAAAGGAATGAAGGAGATTCAATGGATTTTTTTTTTGACAAAGTCAAATATTTGAGGAACAATTGATTTTTGCTGATGAAGTCTTGCTAGAAGTTCACTTGTGTAGACTATTCTTAATGGTCTTCCACATTAATATCAAAGTGTTCCTTCTACTCTTTGATTTATAATGAAAGGCAATCCACATGCCTTGATCTTTGAGGAGTTAGGCTTTGTTTTGTTCTAGGAAGATCATTCCATGTAGAAGAGGTCTATTATGCATGTTGTAGTTCAAGCTTTCTTAGCTAGTTGGAAGGGAAGGGTAAATGGAGCTCATCTACTAGTAAGCAGAAATCTACTAATGCCACATAGTCAAAGAAGGAAGACAAAGATGAGAAGGAAACAAAGAAGGAGAAACAGTTTCACAAATATTGTGAAGGAAATGATCATATCATAAAGAGTTGTCCAAAACTAGTTGCAAAAGAGGCAAGGAAGAAAGAGGCTTGAATGGTTGTTGCAAAGGCCTTTACACCTAAAATCGAGTCTACTAATCTTGTGCAGAATGAAGAATGGGAGTTTACTACTATATGCAGCTACGACTAATCCTCACATGAGCACTATATGTATGTAGTAGACTTAGATGTTTCATACTTTGATAGTCGAGCAACCTAAAATATGACCTCATAGTGTAGTTTCTTCAGTTCACTCGAGTATACCTCTATAGGGAATACTGTCACATGTGCAAACAACTCCTCATATCCTATAATGAGAGTTGGTAACATCATTTTGACAACTACTAATGGTAGTTCTTTCACATTGTTAGATGCTTTGTTTATGCCAAGGATGAAGAAAAATCTTCTGTCAATTTTAGCATTATCCAAGATCAACTTTGTTGATGATAAGTGCACAATTGATGATATTTCAAATGGTGATGTCATTATTTCTTTTGGAATCTTATGCCATGGGCTATATAAGCTCACAGAATATGCAAAATCTATAAACGATTCAACATCTATAGTTCAAGATTCTCTGGCTATCTCAGATGCAAACCTTTGGCATGCACACTTTGGTCATCTAAATTCTGCCAGTTTCCTATGCCTATAGAAATTTGAAATGGTGTCCTCTTTGCCCAAGCATGAGACACTTGGTAAAAAATCATGTGAAGGCTCTATCTTGGGAGAAATTGAGCATTCCTCTTTCCCAAAAGATTGTTAGTTAGAGCTACTTAGAAATTGTAGCTTGTTCATAGCGATGTCTATGGTCCTATGCAGACACCTTGTTTTGGGAACTAACTTTACTTCGTGACTTTTATTGATGATTTTACAAACATGCATGGGTATATCCATTAAAAGAAAAGTCAAAAGTGTCTATAGGTTCAAACAGTTTCTACTTATGGATGAAAATATGTCAACATGTAAAATAGGCACCCTCAATTCTCATCTAGGGGGGATACATGTCTTTTGATTTTAATGCATTTCTAGCTGAGCATGGGATAAAACATTAGTTTATAGTGCCATATAAACCTCAACAAAATGGTGTTGCTAAAAAGAGAACAATTCTCTCATAGAGATGGCAAGGTATATGGTCAAAAGTTAAGCTTTACCACATATTTTCTGGCTTGAGGTTGTTATGTGTGCAACATATGTACTTAAAAGGTGTCCCACCAAATTAGTGCAATTTATCACTTCATATGAGGCTTGGCATGGTCCTAAGTCATCTGTTGCTCATTTGCATGTCTTTGGTTGTTTGGCATATACATTATTGCTTGAACAACAATGTAAAAAATTGGATGATAAAGCAATGAAATGTATTTTTGTTAGCTATAGTTTTTATAGCGAAGGCTATTGTTTGTATCATCCACATACTAAATGCATTTTGGTTAGCCGTGATGTTTTTTTGTGGAAGATGCAATTTAGCCTTTACTTTCATGTACGGGGGACACATTTGTTAGCTTAAAAGATGTGCATGACACTTTGTTGCCTCCTTTTACATGTGGACAATCAAGTGCTAGTCCAAATGAATCAATTTCTCAGCCTATATAGGTTTCACATGATGATACATATCAATCCATTTCTAATGTAGATTTACATGATGCACTTGCTGATGAGAGGGCTGATATAAAAGAGGCAAAGACTATGCCTAAATGGCTAGTGCAAAGTCTGCAAGATAGCAAACTAGATGCATCTCTATCATATCGTTCTCATTCAAAATCTCATAGTGCTTCCTTTGCATCAGATTGCTACAAAATGGATGCCTCTAGTCTTTGTAATGAGAATGAGCCTGCTTCTTTTGATGAAGCACAAAATTCTAAAAATTGGATGGCTACTATGCAATCAACATATAATGGTATTATGAAGAATTGTACTTGGTCTTTACATGCTTTTTCTCTTGGAAAAAGGTTATTGGCACTAAATGGGTATACAAGGTGAAGCCCAAGCATGATGGAATAGTTGAGAGGTATAAGGAGGCTCATTGCAAAAGCTTATGCTCAAGAAAGAGGCATTGGTTTTGATTGCACCTTTGCAGCCACATGTTGAGTGAATATTGTTGGTAGCATCTGTGCACTTGCAGCCATCATGGGCGGAGTGTACATTTGTTGAACACTAAAACTACATTTTTGAATGGTGACTTACATGAAGAAGTGCATGTTTTTCAGCCCCGTGGTTTTGTGTAGAATGGGCATGAAAACAAAGTCTATAGATTGAAAAAGGCATTATATGGTTTGAAGTAGAGAAAGATAGGAGAGAGGGGACGTGAGAGAGAGGGGGGTGGAAGAAAGAAAGAAAGAAAGAAAGAAAGAAAGAAAGAAAGAAAGATAGATAGATAGATAGATAGACAGACAAATAGATAGATAGATAGATAGATAGATAGATAGATAGATAGATAGATAGATAGATAGATAGATAGATAGATAGATAGATAGATAGATAGATAGATAGATAGATAGATAGATAGATAGATAGATAGATAGATAGATAGATAGATAGATAGATAGATAGATAGATAGATAGATAGATAGATAGATAGATAGATAGATAGATAGATAGATAGATAGATAGATAGATAGATAGAGAGAGAGAGAAGGGGGAGGGAGAGAGGGAGGGAGGGAGAGAGATATATGGAGAAAGAAAGGAGATTGAGAGGTAGGAAAGAGAAAGAGTGAGTGAGAGAGAGAGGTAATGTGTGTGAGAGAGAAAGAGAGGTAGAGAGAAGAGAGATAAAGAGAAGAGAGCGATGATAGTGTTAGAAGCAATGATTGAATTATGTAGAAAGAATATATAAAAGGGCAGTAAAAGAAAACAACATAACATGAAAATGAGTATAAAGTAATGTAATTTCCCTTGTATACTAATTGTCTTTATGTGTTTATCTTCCAAAAAACATAATTGAAGATCAAACAGGCCGTTTAAAAGAACTTTTCATAGAACTAACTTGAAGCAAGAGTGGGAAAAGGAGTGTGAGAAGATTTGGAAGGTATCGATGGTACAATTTGGAATTCATTTACTTCACCAAGATCATTAATTTCTAGTTATTATGAATACCGAAGAAGTATTGTGAAAACATAAGTATACTTGATATTGTACTAAGACTTCATTGGAACATGTTGGTATTGTACTAAAACTTCATTGGAACATGTTGATATTGTACTAAGTATTCTTGATATTGTACTTGATTCTGATTGGAACATGTTAATACAACAACCGTAGTATTTTTGTTCACTTGAATGGGGGATTCTTTTACCACCTCAGTCTTTTGTATCCAAGACATATGATTCTAGTTCTCTTAGCTAGGAAGCTATCCAAATTCAACACATAAACTCATCTTGATGTGAATTCTATTCTCATAATACATAGATCATGTTGGCTACTCTCTTCTCTTATTTTGTAGTCGAAATAGTTTTAGTCATTCATGTCTTTCACTTAAATCCATAGAACACTTCTCCCACTATGCATTGCAAGATAGGCACATCCATACAACTAGATTTGATGCACCTAGTTGAACAATCTTCCCTCCCATAGTTGAGACTGATGTGAACTCGCAACATGCTTAGCTTAGGAGTTACCTTCATTTGAAAAGTGTTGTTGATTGATCAACCTAATACTCAACTTGTTGTCTCTCAGATGAGCAAGTTTCTACATTTCCTAGGTGTTAAGCATGGTTAGATAGTTAAGTGGATCTTCCGCTACTTGAGTGGTACTGGACTACTTGGATTGTTTTATCCCAAGGGGGATCACTACCGCCAGATTTACATGCTTTTCTTAGCTCTAAGTGAGCTGCTTGCTATGACACTCACGTGTCCATTAGTGGTTTTTGCTTCATGATTGTTAGCTCATGCATATCTTGGTTGAACAAGAAGCAACCTACTATGGCCACTTCTAGTTGTGAGGCTGAGTATAGGGTATCTTTCATGATGACTATTGAGTGTTTGTGGTTTAGATGCATTCTCGCTAATTTTTTAGGATTTTTCCTCCACCATCTTCACTAACAAAAAGAGTGCATTGGTAGTTGCAAGGAACCATGTGTTCCATGCTTGCACAAATCACATTGAGGTGCATTATCATTATTTCAGTGAGAGATTCTCTCCTATGAGATTAGTTTAAGATATGTTCCCACACACGATAACATTGCAAATCTTTTTAGAAAGGATCTACCTCGAGAGAAGTTTGAAGCCTTACACAAGGTTTGGGGCTTACTTCCTTTTGTGGATTGATCTCTTTCCACATAGCTTGGCACTTCTTTATATATGAGTGCCAACTCCTAGTTCACCGCATCACTCCCAAGGGGGATTAGTTGATATATTTAGGTAGTGATGTGTGTGAACACACATACGACTACCGGAGAACTTTTTTCCCTCTTTAGGAGGATTTTTCCCAGCTTGTATGTATGCCTATAAATCTAACAGATGACTTATCTTTTTACATTTTCAGTTGGTAATACATTCAGTATTGTGTGTTGTGCTCCAAGCTTCTTCTTCTTCTTCCTTGTGCTATTAACGTGCTTGCACAAGCCTCAGACTCCAACAATGAATACATATCAAATGAATCTAATATTTTTGTAGAGATTGATGGAATATTTCAAAGGCATTTTTCATGTAGGTACACACCACAATAGAATGACATTTTGAATACAAAAATAGACATATTACAAAAATTGCAAGATCCTTGAATGGTGAGAAAAATATGCCTCATTGTTATTGGGAAGAATCTATGCACACTATTGTATACATTATTAATAGATATCCAACGAGTGTTGTACATCATGTAACAATCGAAGAAAATTTTGAAAGGCAAAAAAGGAAAACTTATCACACATGAAACTATCCAGTTGTGCTGCACACATGCATGTTCTAGATGATTTCAAAAAGAAGCTTGACACAAAATTAGCAAAATGTTTCTTTATTTTGTACTTCCTTGAGCAAAATAAATATAACTGATACAACCAAATGGAACATGTTGTGAACGTAAGTAGAGATGTGGTGTTTGATTGAAATGACAAGCTTTTATGTTGCAAAATCCATCATGTTGACTCAATGAAAATGAAAATGATGAAAATGTAGGTGCAAAATCTCACCTTCTACATTGACTAGATGTTTCACATAACAATATTTCCAACTCGAACCCATGTAGTGTACGATTGCATGGAAATTTCAGCCCAAAACTTTCATCAAATACATCCAAGAAATGTAAAGAAAATATTCATGATCATAGTATTCCATATAAAAATTATACTAGTGATTTTGGATTATCACTTAGGAATACTAGAATTACATGGAGAAATAAGCATCAGCTCATTGTTTCTTTCTGGATTACAAAGGTTGAGTATAGAGTTTTGGTGAAAAGTCCAAGCCATCACATTTGAAGTTCCATGAAAACCATTGCTAGTGGAGATTTATCTCTTTACTTTTGTAAAATTCATTCTTTTTGACTTGAGAATATTGTATCATCTATCCAAAATTCATGGACTTGTTAGTTAAGAGAGTAAAACATACATTGAGAGAATATCTCCTAGAATGAAGGTTCACTTTTTAGAGAGAGCCAAAATTTAAATTCAAATTCAAATTTGAACTCAAATCTTATAAAAACTCACTTCAAAAAGTCGCAGTTAGAGCAGTCATTTCTCGAGCTCGTCATTGCCATTGTGTATATGTGTAAGGCCTACATTGTAGCCTACACTAATCTCTATCATAAGGCTATGATTACCAAGCCTATGATCTTGTACAACATTGTTCATTAATACATTATACCTACATTGTTGATCTATGATATCTCTGTTATAATCATCTCTCACTGTCAAATTGTGCTGCTCATATCTCACTCATTTCTCCACCAAATTCAATGATCTACAGCTTGTTGGAATCAGCTCCAAGTAATCTACGTGCTGACAAAGTGTGAAGAAAATCCATTCAGCAAATTTGAAGAAAAGGGCGTTGAAGCACTCACTGCTCATACTCTGCAGAGGTCCTAAAAAATCGGGGATAATGATTAATTTGCCAAATTTATTTCTCTATGTATAGTGGATCATTTCAAGTGATTCCACTTGAAATCATTAGCTTACTAAGCTAATTAGATACCTCTAAAATGAATTTTTCTAATTCCTACTGTATTGGTAGCACTTAGCATTACAAGCAATAGATATATGATCCAAAATACAAAGTTTTCTTGGATTCTTCTATATAGAAGTAGTCTGCTTTGTTTCAATCTTTTCATACATCATTTCCAAAGTACATAGACACTTTTATGGTGTCATTGGAAAGCTAAGAGGGTCCACATATCAACTCTAAAGTTACAAGGGGCTGGTAGTAAGCAGGATTTGGCAGTACCTACTCATCACTTGGAGTGTCCATCCATGTTTCCCAACAGTGGTATCAGAGCAAAGTTAAGGTAAAATGGGAGATAGTTTAACTTCTTTTATTGATAAATTAGACAGGAACAACTATCAGGCATGGTCTTTGAGGATGAAGACATACTTGCAAGGAAGGAGCCTCTATTACTAGCAAGGTCTTACTTACTCAACTCAATTTATGATTTTCTTCTTCCACATATTAGGAACTGTAAGACATCCCAAGAGACTTGGGAAACATTGTCTTCTTATTTCTCTTCCAACACAAGAGCCAGGAAAAATCAATTGTGGATTGAATTCACAACTCAAAGGAAGCAACCTAAGCAAGCTATTTCAGAGTATGTGACCAAAGTCAAAGATGTAGCAGATCAATTGGCAAGCATAGGAGAAGAAATTGAAGAGGAGCAGATTGTAAGGCAAGTGATCAATGGCATTAAAGCTGATGACAAATGGGAGAGCTTCACAACTGCCATTGACTTGTACATGGACATGCATATTCTAGACCTTACCACACTCATGGGGCAACTATTCACCCATGAAGCCAAGCTCAACGAGAATGGAGACTCATCATGAGGTAATAGCTCTTCTACCCTATACATTGATAAGAATAAGTCTAAAGAGAAATGCAAGAATGAGAAGGTAGAAGATGAAGGAACAACCTCCCAAGCAAACTATGCAAGGAGAGGTAGATCATCAAGAAGAAGGGGCAGAGGAGGTAAGCAAGGTAGGGGGAGACATTATAACTCCTCACCATGCAATATTTGTGGTTTATCAAATCATACTACAGATGAGTGTTTCAGGAACTTCAAGAACCAGAAAGGTAGAAGTTATCAAAGAGGCGGATACACACAATCAAGAGGCAAATTTAATCACCACCAAGGATACAACAACAACTACAATAACAACTACAATAGAAACTACCAAGGAGGATACAAATCCAGAAAGGATTACAACAACTACATAGAGGAGCAAGAAGATTCTCTTCTGATTATGATCATGACTTCAAAACTAGGTATAAATGATGACCATCTCTTCTACATTGACTTAGTGATTAAAGTTGGAAATGTTAAGACCTCTGATGGGAAGAAAAATCTGTTGAGTAGGGTTCTATATGTACCAACTATTACCAAGAATTTGATGAGTGTTGGACAGATTAAGGAAAAGGGTTTGTAGGTTAGATTCAACCAATATGGAGCATTTGTGGAGGATCCCAAGCATGGGTTCAAGAGAATTGCCAAAGGAGAAAAGACAGGTAGACTTTTCACTTTTGAACTTGAGGATACAAGGAACATTGCACTTTATAGTTATAAAGATCAAACATTATTAGAGCTTGAAATTTGGCACAAAAGATTAGGGCATGTAGGTGAAAGAACCTTGAAACAAAGATGAAGAGATCAATGTGTGCTTGGAGTACCTAATGTATCCAAGCAACACATGATTTATAAATGTGGTGCTTGTCAGTTTGGAAAGTCTCACAGGTTACCCTTCTCAAGGAAAGGCTACATGCATGAGGACTACCTAGAACTTGTTCATACAGATGTATGGGGACCAAGCAAGGATCCCTCAATCTCTAGATCATTAAGGTATTATGTATCTTTCATTGATGATTACAATAGGTGGACCATATTGTACTTTATGAGGCACAAAGATGAAGTATTCAATTGTTTTAAAAACTATCTTGCACTTGTTGAGAATCACACAGGGAGAAATCTAAAAAGGCTAAGATCAGATGGAGAAGGTGAGTACTTCTCAAATGATTTTGATGGATTCTTGCAGGACAGAGGAATCAAGAGAGAAATTACCACAAGGTATACCCTGAGCAGAATGGGGTAGCAGAAAGGAGAAATAGATTGATTGTTGAAACAACTAGGTCAATGTTAAATGAGAAAAAAAAAACCTAACTATTTGTGGGTAGAGAGTGTATCTACTACCACTTATTTGGTAAACAGGTTTCCATCCAAATCTCTTGATGGGATGATCCCTTATGAAGCATGGCATGGTAGAAGACCTTCACTTGATCATTACATGATCTTTGGATGTGTAGCATATATGCATATCCCTTCTCAGATAAGAGGTAAGCTAGACCCAAAGGCAGAGAAGTGCATCTTCATTGGATATGATCTAAATCAGAAAGGTTACAAG
Source organism: Ceratopteris richardii (assembly GCA_020310875.1). Taxonomy (NCBI): domain Eukaryota; kingdom Viridiplantae; phylum Streptophyta; class Polypodiopsida; order Polypodiales; family Pteridaceae; genus Ceratopteris; species Ceratopteris richardii. The sequence continues at coordinate 192,947,233 of CM035406.1, forward strand.
TTCTAGAGTCCTTCAAACAAGGGATTCATGGTCAGTAGAGATGTTGTCTTTAATGAAAATGACTCTTGGTTTGATAGTGAATGTAGGAAGGTAAAACTACCTTATGACTTGGAAGAGGAGTTTCCAAGCCTTACTAAGGAGGAGCCTGCTCAGAATGAAGACACCAATTCAGATGATAAGGACATCATCAATTTTGAAGAGTTCAAAGCATGGAAGTCCAAAGGCAAACTCAAGATGAAGAAACTGGAAGATACACCTGAATCTTCCAACCAAGCAATTAGGAGATCACCAAGGGAAAGAAAGAAGCCAATCAGATATGGGTAAAATAGTTCTCTTGTTACTAAGCACTCTATTTATCTTGCAAAAGATTTATCAATTGAAGAACCAACATCATATGAAGAATCTAAGACAAAGGCAGAATGGAAGGAAGCTATAGGTGAGGAGATTGAAGCACTCAAGGAGAGTGATACTTGGGAACTAGTACCAAAGAAGGCATTTATGAAGGTAATTGGCTCTCGATGGATCTATAAGATAAACAAAAATTCTGATGGATCAATAATCAGGTACAAAGCTAGACTTGTGGCCAAGGATTTTGCATAAATCCAAGGCATTGATTATGAGGAGACATTCTCACCTGTGGCCAAAATGCCAACCATAAGGGTATTGGTAAGTGTGGCTGCATCAAAGAATTGGAACATGTATCAGTTGGATGTAAAAAATGCATTTTTAAATGGCTTGATTTCAGAGGAGGTGTACATGTCACAACCTCCTGGCTATGAGGATCCAAACAAGGTAACATATGTATGCAAATTGAATAAAGCTCTTTATGGATTGAAGCAGGCATCCAGGGCATGGAACCATAGGCTGACCACATATCTTCAGGACCAAGGTTTTGTCATGAGTAAAGCAGATACTTCTCTATTCATCAAGATAAGTAATTCAGAGGTAATATAACTATGTGTATATATTGATGATATCATACTTACATGTAATGATGCTGATGGCATCAAATAGATCAAGAATCAGATGATGGAGTTCAAAATTAGTGACCTTGGATCACTCAAATATTTTCTTGGACTTGAGTTAGTCTATACTAACTCTAGAATTTACATTACTCAGAGAAAGTATATACATGATATGTTGAAGAAGTTTCATTTGCAGGATGCCAAAGTTGCAAGCATTCCAATGGAGGTAAACCTAAAATTAAGTGCTCATGAAGGTGATGTACTTGAGGACATTACACATTATCAAAGCATAGTGGGAAGGTTGAATTATGCTACCTTGATAAGAATTGACATTGCTTATGGAGTAAGTGTGCTAAGTCAATTTATGCACAAGCCTAGGTCACCTCACTTGGAGGCTACCAATAAGATCTTGAAGTACCTTAAGGGTACTCAACATCATGGTTTGTATTTCCCTTATGCATCAGACTTGGATATTAAAATTTATTCAGATGCAGACTGGGTAGGATGCAAAGATGATAGGAGGAGTACCTCTGGATATCTTTCATTTGTAGGTGATAAGCCAATATCATTGTCTTCAAAGAAGCAACCTATTGTTGCTTTATCTTCTACAGAAGCAGAGTATAGAGGATTGGCAAATGCTACTCAAGAGGCCTTATGGATCAGATTATTGTATACAAAATTGGGCTTGCATACATCTCCAATGATCTTTGGGGATAATACAAGCTCATTACACCTTGTAGCTAATCCAATTTATGATGCTAGGACCAAGCATATAGAGGTCCACTATCATTATGTGAGAGAGAAGCTATTAAGCAAGGATATTCAGCTAGCATATGTATCAACTAATATGCAATGTGTAGATTTGTTGACAAAAGCATTAGATGATACAAAGCTTTGCAGGTTTAAATCAATGATTGGATTGCATGATATTCATGAAGATTGAAGATGAAGACCAAGCCAAAATGTTTGGCTTGAGGGGCAGCTATTGGTGCAAAGTGCAAGCCATCACATTTGTCTTGAGGTTCATAAAGATATGAAGTTCCATGAAAACCATTGCTAGTGGAGATCTATCTCTTTACCTTTGTAAAATTCATTTCTTTTTGACTTGAGAATATTTGTATCATCTAGCCAAAAGTCATGGACTTGTTAGTTAAGAGAGTAACAACTACATTGAGAGAATATCTCCTAGAATGAAGGTTCACTTTTTTAGAGAGAGCCAAAATTTGAATTCAAATTCAAATTTGAACTCAACTCTTATAAAAACTCACTTTAAAAAGTCACGGTTAGAGCAGTCATTTCCCGAGCTCTCCATTGCCATTGTATATGTGTGTAAGGCCTACATTGTAGCCTACACTAATCTCTATCATAAGGCTATGATTACCAAGCCTATGATCGTGTACAACATTGTTCATTAATACATTATACCTACATTGTTGATCTATGATATCTGTGTTATAGTCATCTCTCACTGTCAACTTGTGCTGCTCATATCTCACTCATTTCTCCACCAAATTCAATGGTCTACAGGTTGTTGAAATCAGCTCCAAGTTATCTACGTGCTGACAAAGTGTGAAGCAAATCCATTCAGCCAATTTGAAGAAAAGTGCATTGAAGCACTCACTGCTCATACTCTGCAGAGGTCCTAAAAAATCGGGGGTAATTATTAATTTGCTAAATTTATTTCCTTTTGTATAGTGGATCATTTCAAGTGATTCCACTTGAAATAATTAGCTTACTAATCTAATTAGATACCTCTAAAATGAAGTTTTCTAATTCCTACTGTACTGGTAGCACTGAGCATTACAAGTAGCAGGTGTATGATCCAAAATAGAAGGTTTTCTTAGATTCTTCTATTGAGAAGTAGTCTGTTTTGATTCAATCTTTTCATACATCATTTCCAAAGTACATAGGCACTTTTATGGTGTCATTGGAAAGCTAAGAGGGTCCACATATCAACTCTAGAGTTAGAAGGGGCTGGTACTAAGCAGGATTTGGTAGTACCTACTCATCACTTGGAGTGTCCATCCATCCTTCCCAACATAGAGGTGCTGCAATGGTAGTGTCTAAGACATTATGGCTAGGAATGCTTCTTGTAGATTTAGGTGTAGAAGTTTTGAAGGATATTAGCATTTATTGTAAAGCATATGATTGGCAAGAAATCATATTTTTCATGCTAGAACTTAGCATATTGAGGTACATCATCACTTCATCATAAAGAAGATATTTGAAGGTGATATTGATCTTGTTTATTGAAACATATGACCAGGTTATTGATAATTTCACCAAAGCACTAAGAATGGAGAAGTTGAAGAAGATTAAAAAGAAGATAGGATTATAGGAAATGAAATCACACTTGAGGGAGATGTATATTGGTGAAGTTTTCATTTCTATGACATGTATAGTGGTTATGCCAATATATGTCAGGGATATGTTTATCTAGATTTATCTACTAAGAGTGATAGCATATTTGTTTCTTGCCAACTTAGTCATTTGGAGACATTAGGGTTTTCTTTATGTATTTCTCTTTATGTAATGTATTGGTTGTCTTGTTGTCTTGGGTCAATTTTGTATATTATCTTTATGTAATAGAAGAACTCGAAGAAGATCATTCTCTATTGCCTCAATATGTGTGCTCCTGCCCTTATGTGGGAGAGTGTGTGAGAGCTCTCTTGCTTATATCCTTTCCCTTGACATCTAAATCTTTCTTGGAAAAATTTCCAAGACACACAAGCTTGGAATGTGATGTGTTTGGTAAGAAATTGAACAAAATCTTTTGCAAGAGGATTTGAGCCAACACATTAGGAATATATTTCTCAGGTGGAAAAGCTCGCCTTTATAAATCATTTGCATAGCCAATCTATGAGAAGGTTTGCTCAAATTTTAGAATTTGAAAGGAAAACTTTGAGCCCATATTTAGTAACAAATTTTTTGAAAATTTTAAACCTTGATATTAGAGTGCAAGCTGAATGATGTGTAGAGGATCCAAGAAAATGGTATGGGTTGATCGACAAATCTAAAACTATGTGGTGAGTTGTGGAGGCACTTGCTCATATGAAGCAATAAAAAATCATTATTGTATGATCAACCTATGTCATCTCAAACTAGGGAAGCTCAAAAAAAGGAGACTGATGTGGCTACATCGACCAATGTAGCACCTAGTTAAGGACTCTAAGAGAGCTTCCTGTTCGAGATATTAAGATAAGAGATGGAAAAGATTATGAGTATGTAGACATGTCTATCAAAAGAAATAGCTAATCTTCATGACAAGTTTTAAACATTGGGTGTTGAAGAGCCTAGTGTAAGTCAACCCAAACTAATGTAAATAGCTCCTCACCCTATTATGATGCAAAAAATGTGAACTCCTACACAACTAATCTTCCGAAGGAATATGGTGCAAAATGAAAGGAGAAAAACTAGCGTTAAAAGATATGTTTCGTGTGATGCAAGATAAAAGTTTTCCTATGCATATGAGCCCCTAAAGGAAGTAGAGAAAAAAAAATATCGTGCAAAATGAAAGGAGAAACACTAGTGTTAAAAGATATGTTTGGTGTGATGCAAGATAAAAGTTTTCCTATGCATATAAGCCCCTAAAGGAAGTAAAGATATGTTTGGTGTGATGCAAGATAAAAGTTTTCCTATGCATATCAGCCCCTAAAGGAAGTAGAAGAGCAAAAAACAATTTTTGAAATTGATAAAAACTATATGAATTTAGGTAACGAATTGCTTTAGCTGTAAATTTGGGAAAAGGTGGAACGAAGAAACTATACAAAAGATTGTCAACTCACAGTCCTCGCTCTTTACTTGTAAATCTTGAACCTTTAGAGTCTAATGAACAGGAATCAAAACAATCAAATACCAAAAAAGAAAAAACTCCATTGAGGCTTTACTCCATGCATGTGATGCAATCATGTGGAAGAGTGCATGGAAGTCTTCTATTAACCAATTCCTATTGTATTCGCATATTGTGAACATTGAAGAGAAAAGAATAAGAGGAGAGATGCAAGAATAAGTTGATAGTGAATGGCGAGTAATAAGAAAACAAGAAAAAAATGATGGCAAGAAAGTGCATTTTAATGACGAGATCTTTGATGTGTTGCCTATGTGCATATACCATCTTAAATTAGAGGTAAACTAGACCCTAAGGCAGAGAAGTGCATCCTCATAGGTATGACTTGAATAAGAAAGGATACAAGTTTTAGAATCCTTCCAACAAAGGATTTATGGTCAATAGGGATGTTGTCTTTGATGAGAATGATTCTTGGTTTGAAAGTGAATGCAAGAAACTAAAATTGCCTTATGACTTGGAAGAGGAACTTCCAAGCCTCACCAAGGACATCATCAACTCAGATGATGAGGACATCATCAACCTAGAAGAATTCAAGGCATGGAAGTCCAAAGGCAAAGTCAAGATGAAGAAGTTGGAGGATATACCTGAATCATCCAACCAAGCAAGCAAAAGATCACAAAGGGAATTATGACACTTCTTTAGTTACTAATCATTCTATTTATCTTGCAAAGGATTTGTCACTTGAAGAGCCATCATCTTATGAAGAGGAAAAGACCAAGACAGAATGGAAGGAAGCTATGGATGAAGAAATTGAAGCACTCAAGGAGAATGACACTTGGGAGCTAGTGCCAAAGAAGGAGTCTATGAAGGTAATTGGTTCTAGATGTATTTACAAGATTAAGAGAAATTTTGATGGATCAATAAGCAGTTACAAGGCTAGACTTGTGGCTAAGGGTTTTGCACAAACCCAAGGAGTTGATTATGAAGAAACTTTCTCACCTGTGGCCAAAATGCCAACCATCAGGGTATTGGTAAATGTGGCTACATCAAAGAATTGGAACATGTACTAATTGGATGTAAAAAATGCATTTCTAAATGGCTGGATTTCAAAGGAGGTGTACATGTCTCAACCTCCTAGCTATGAGGACCTAAGCAAGGTAACGTATGTGTGTAAACTGAACAAAGCTCTTTATGGATTAAAGAAGGCACCTAGGGCATGGAACCATAGGTTGACTACATACCTTCAGGATCAATGATTCATCATGAGTAAAGCAAATACGTCTCTGTTTGTCAAGATAACTAATTTAGAGGTAATATACCTATGTGTGTATGTTGATGATATCATAATTATAAATAATGATGACAATGGCATCAAGAAGATCAAGAATCAAATGATGCAGGAGTTCAAAATCAGTGATCTAGGGTCACTAAAGTATTTTCTTGGACTTGAGTTAGTCTATACTAACTATGGCATCTACATTACCCAAAGAAAGTATGTACAAGATATGCTGAAGAAATTTCAATTGCAGGATGCCAAGGTAGCAAGTACTCCTATGGAGGTGAACAAAAAATTAAGTGCTCATGAAGGTGATGTGCTTGAAAATATTGCAGGATATCAAAGCATAGTGGGATGCTTAAATTATGCTACATTAACAAGGATTGATATTGCTTATGGAGTATGTGTATTAAGCCAATTCATGCACAACCCTAGAGCACCTCGCTTAGAGGCTGCTAAGAGGATTTTGAAGTATCTTAAGGGCACTCAAAATCAAGGGTTATACTTTCCTTATACTTCAGATTTGGACATCAAGATATACTTAGATGCAGATTGGGTAGGTTGCAAAGATGATAGAAGGAGTACCTTAGGTTATCTATCTTTTGCAGGTGACAAGCCTATATCATGGTCTTCCAAGAAGCAACCTACTATTGCTTTATCTTCAACAGATGTAGAATATAGAGGATTGGCCAATGCTACTCAGGAGGCCATATGGATCAGATTGCTATATGCAGATTTGGGATTGCATACTATATCTCCAATGATTTTTGGAGATAATACAAGTTCCTTACATCTTGCAGCGAATCCTATTTATCATGCTAGGACCAAGCATATAGAGGTCCACTATCATTATGTGAGAGAGAAGCTATTGAGCAAGGAAATTCAGTTGGCATATGTATCAACTAATATGAAATGTGTAGACTTATTGACCAAAGCACTTGATGGTACTAAACTTTGTAGGTTTAAATGTATGATTGGATTGCAAGACATACAAGAAGATTGATGAAGAAGATCAAGACAAGATGTTTGGCTTGAGGGAGAGTTGTTGGTGCAAGTACCAAGCCTACACACTTGGCTAGGCATGAGAAGACTTCAAATGATATTGATTGAAGACCCATGAGAACCATTGCTATGGATTCTTTACCTCTTACAATTTGTAAAAATCTATTTGACTTGAAGGAATATTTGTAAAAGCCATTAAGCTCATGGAGTTAGATGGATAGGAAAGATACGGTTTTCTTAGAGAGAATATCTCCTAGATTAATGGATCACTTTTTTAGTGAGAGCCAAAGTTGAATTCAAATTCAAATTTTGAATGCAGCATGTATAAAAGATGAATGTAAAAATGTCACAGTTAGATCACTCCAGTTCCGAGCCTTTAGTTGATCATATTGTAAGAGAGTGAGGCTCACATCATAGCCTACACTTCTCACCATCATTGGGTATTGATTATCATGCCAATGACCATGTACAACATTGTCATATAATACAATATATATTTGCTTACATCCATTGACCTCACTATCATAGTCACTCAAAATAGTCATTTTGTATTGCTCATATCTCAGTCCGTTCTCCACCATTTCCAATGTTCTATAGATTTTTGGAATCATCTCTAAGTCTACTACATGCTGAAAATTTTTGAAGACATTATATTTTGTGGATTGAAAGAAAAGCTTGTCGAAGTGGTCACTCGTCATTCTCTGCACAGGTCCTAAAAAATTGAGGGTAAAGCTACAACTTGCTGAATTGATTGCTCTGTGTATAGTCAATGATTTTAAGTGATTCCACTTGGAATGATTAGATCCTTAAGCTAATTTAATATCTACAAAAGGAATGTCTCTAATTTCTACTGTACTGGAAGTGCTAAGCTTAACAAGCAGCAGGTATGTGAACCAAAATAGAAGGTTTTCATTGGATTGTGAAGTGAGAAGTAGTCTGTTTTGAATTAATCATTACTTGTATCATTTCCAAAGCACATAGGCACTTGTTTAGCGTCATTGGAAAGCTAAGAGAGCCTAGAACTCAACTCTAAAGTGGAAGAGGGCTGGTACAAAGCAAGAATTTGCTATACCTACTCATTTCTTGGAGTGTCCATCCATCTTTCCCAATAGGATGGTGGGCGAAATACTAGGAGCATTGATCCTGATAGAAGCAGTTGCAAGAGTTAGAAGACAAATCCAATTTGATCCATTTGGAGGGACGAATAGGCAAAGAACTAGGCCTACACCTCAACCATTGCCCATGTCGCAACCACCTCCTAATCCTAAAGTAAAAGTAGCACACTTTAGAGGAAGATCAAAGGAAGATGCAGTCTGCCACGTTGCTCAATTTGAAATAAAGTGGACAACAAATGGATATGTAGAAATATATGATGATGGAATCAAATTAAATCAATTTGTAGCCACATTAGAAGGAAGAGCAACATTAAGGGAAAAAATGAAGCTTGCATGGGCCTTTTAGATTAAGGAGTGATTAGTGATGGACCAATGAGAGGAGGGTGGTGGACACAGTCTAGTCCCTTAATCACCTAGGCTAGGCCTAGGCTTCCCTTGTTTTTTGGTGGTCAAAGCTGGTATGAGTGACTAAAAACCACAACTTCTTGAAAAGTGGTTTGATAGTGCTAAAGTTTCAAGCCTTGGATGAACTAAAAAATCCTACGTCTTATGTTAACTGTCAAAAGAATTTGGCATGAAATTTTGTCCATTGGATGTGAACAAGATCTAATGGCGTAGATTCAAAGTCATGAAGAAATGAAACTTTAAATACGTTCTGTTGGATGGAGCTAGATTGAATGGTTGTGAAACCATAACTTGGGGAAGATCTCAAGATCCATTTGAGCATTTAGATCCTTAATTGATCGGACGGTGCCAAATGAACCCCTGCATGAAACTACAGCTCACCGTTTGTCATTTTCTGCCAGTCCACACACACACTCCCATTACTAATTGAATGCTTCCTATTTTTTCATCCTATGACATACGCAAACTTCCTAATCTTGGCTGTCCATGTGATATGATCTAATGGACACAAATGCCCATGACTGCTCATCTTTTAGAAGAATTTTTGTCTTCAGTGACAGGCTCACCCTCATTCATCTTGGCCGTCTGTGGGATTTTATCTAAGGGATATGAATATCCACAATTCCATTTAGACTGAGCACATATTTTAGATACATTATTTTATTTGTGAAACCACTACTGGTTTTTTTTTGTGGCCCTAAACCCTTGTTTTATTAATCTTAATCTCTAAAAATTAGGGATCCTTACAAGGCCCATGCAAGGTTCCTTTTTTCCCCTACTGATGAGCTAGTTTAGTCAATATGGTATTGCTCATTTTGCTACATATTATGCATTAAAAACAAAAATTTTACAAAGATTTAGAAAAGAAAAGACTCCCTCAGATGTTTTGAGGAAGTTGAGAGCAATCAGAAAAAAGAACATGCTAGTTGAAGATTATGCTCAAAGACTTAGAATTTTGGTAGAATGGTTACAAGGCAATGAGAGACCTACCCATGAGATGTTGGCAGGTTATTTGCTAAAAGGATTAAGGAACAACATTAGACATGTAGTAGCTAGTGTTGACATAGCTAATGGATTTAATGTATTAGTGTTAGCCACTACAAGGGTGGAAAAACGGTTTGGCAAATCAAAGAAGAAGCATAGTGGTTTCAGTTTTGATGGTGAATCCAATTTAGAATTGGAATTAGAGAAAGGAATGATTGATTCGGAATCAGAGAGTGAGGCATCATAAACAAAAAGGGAAGAAGAGTAAAGAGGAAGCTCTGATCAACTGATTAAAGAAGCATGGATACTCAATAATTGCTCCTAAGGAAAAACGGATTTGCAAGATTTGTGACAAAGAAGGTCGTACCACAAGCCAATGCTGCTATAATCCAAAGCATAGAGGGAAAAATTTAAAACAAGATAAAAGAGTTAATAATGAAGTTGCAGCAAATCAGGCCATTCCAATACAAGGACGTGGTGGTTTTTAGAGGTAGCAGCAAGGGAGACGTCATTTGCAAGGAAATCACCAATGCCATCAGCAAGGAAATCAATAGGGATGACCAGCTAGAGTGATGCCATGTGGGTATTTCTCGGCACCAAATGATTGGATTGGTCCCAATTGTCCTTTATGGGTTAAACATAGAGAGAAAAGAGGCATACAAATTATTCGATACAATTAGAATAACCAGCAAGGGAAGTAGCATCAACAAGCTCAGTAAGCTACTCAAGCGAATGTTATTGTAGTTGATTTATCAGATGAAGAATTTCACAATGATTCAAGTGCAAATACATCAAGAACCCCAAAAGAGGATCATGAGGATTTATGGAATTGTGATTGTAGACAATGTGACATGATAAAGGATGTGGAAGTTTTGGTAGTCACAAGATCAAGAAATAAAGGTCTTATTGATTGGCATGAGCAAAGGCAAATTCGGGACCAACCACAAAAATGATCCAGTAGGATCAGCAAAAGTAGGATAAAAGTCAAATTTTATTGCAAGATGATGGGGAATTAATGCCCATTCATAAACCAAAGAAAGATGATGGGATGAAGACTTAGCAAGAGTTGGGGTGGATCATGTAATTAGAAGATGTGTGCCAGATTTTGAGCAACCATCTATTTTGCAGGAAGCACATTCAAGAGCAGTAGGAGGACATCTATCAGGGGATATTATAGGTAGAAAGATTCTACAAGCTGGGTTATGGTGGCCTACAATATTAAAGGATGCTCATGAATCTGCCAAAAGGTGTATCATTTGTTAGAAGGCAGGTCAACCGAGTAAAATATTAGTTTAGTGACAATCAGAAAAATTGGGATTTGTTGAATAGATTCAGCATTGTGGTCATTCAGAACAGCTTTTAAGGTAACCACTAGAATGACACCATTCAAATTGGTGTATGGTTTAGAAGTAGTAGTTCGAATGGAGTTTGTGGTTCCAAGTTTGCATGTAAGAATAAAAAAGCTGTCTTGAGAGCTATCGGTCAAGCATAGGAGTAAGTATCTTCTATAATTGGAGGAGGACTGCTTAGTTAGTGTATATATCACAGAGGTGATCCAAAGAAGAAGACAAGCTTGGGTTAACATGAATGTCAAATTTAAGATATTTCAGGTTGGAGATTGGTTCATTGTGTATAGTTCTAAGTTAGAGCCACATCGAGGAAAGCTCACTTTGAGATATCAAGGTCCATACCAGATTATGCAAGATTTAGGACAAGGTACTTTTCTGGTAGCATATGTATTTGGTACAAGGACGGAAAAACCTATCAATTGATTTTGTCTAAAGAAATTTCAAGGGAAACCTCCACATATGGATTGGTTGTCAGTTAATTTGGTGCAAGTGATGCTTAATTTTGATAAATAGATGAGAAACATTAGCGATCACAAAGGTAAGAAGGCCTATTTATCTGTGTTTTGTTCGATGGTGGCATGTTTTCTTGATAGTTGTTGGTCCAAGATTACGTTAAGTGATCTCTTGAGAATGCAATGGTTTTCTTGTGCTTTCATGTTGCTGAAAGTGGAGAAGGGTGAAGTTGTTTGGCCAAGTGTACAAGAACAACAGCCTACCTCACCGATTATTAAACATAAGGACGAAGAGTGCATTATCATTAAGGAACAACATGATGATACATATAGCACATTGTTAAAGGCAGGGTATGGAGCAACAGAGGTAGCATCTACAGTTAAGAAGTTGAAGACAGAGACTTCAAAGGTCATATGTTTGCCTGAAACACACATTCATATACGTGATGATTTTGAACAGCATAAGATGATGGACAAGAGTTTCAGGTTGTCCAAGAACAACCTATTTTAAAGAAAACAGTTGATAAGCTACCTCTTGGACAGTTGCCTCAGTCAACATTGGAGGTCGCTAAAGAGATGCAGGAGGCATAGTTCAACATCTTTCTTGGACAACTCTTCAATCAAGAGGCCAACAATAGCATAAAGGAAGTCAACTCCTATCATGGTAATTCAACTAGTGCTCTATATGTAGATAAGAAGGATAAGAAGCAGAAAGGCAAGAAGAAGGAAGAAGATGAAGAGGAGTCTGCCCATGCCAACTTCGCAAGCAAGAGTAAGTGGAAAGAGAAGAAGAAAGGACCAAACGATGACAAAGCCAAAGTTCAGAATGTTCAACCTTTTGCCATCTGCGACAAGACCAACCACACCACTCAGAATTGTTGGTTCAATGGGAAGACCTAGAAAGGAAGTGGAAGAGGTGGATATGGCAGCAATAGAGGCAGAGGTGGACACAACTTCAACAATAACAATAGAGGCTATAATAGAATGGACTTCAACAATTATTCAAAAGATCAATCACATGAAGGCTGATTGCTTCTTATGAATCTAAGCCACAAAGAAGGTAAAGAAGATGATCATTTTGTTCTACATAGATTCTAGATGCTCAAATCATGTTGCGGGCAACATTGCTCTTCTATTTGATTTGGAAAGTCCAAAGCATAGACATGAAGTACAAACAAGGGATGACACAAAGCACAATGTCGATAAGATTGGTAATGTCAAAACTTCTAATGGAAGGACAAACATTCTGAGTAAGGTTCTCTATGTACCCACTATCACTAAAAACCTAATAAGTGTAGGACAAATAGTTGAAAAAGACTTGCAATGGAGCTTTTGTGGGAGATCCATGTCAAGGCTTCAAGAAGATCACCAGAGGTGAGAAGCATGGTAGGCTCTTTACTTTTGAAGTAGGAGAAACGAGGAACATTGCTCTATTCAACTTTGGGTCTCAAAGCCTAAGTGAGCTTGAAGTGTGGCATACGAGAATTGCTCATGTGAATGAAGGATATATGTCGGGATCAAAGTGTTCTAGGACTGCCAAACATATCAAAGCAACACATGATCAACAGGTGTGATGAATGTCAGATTGGGAAGGCACAAAGACAACCATCAACCAGAAAGGCTACATCCACAACAACTTATTGGACTTAATACATACAGATGTATGGGGACCAAGTCAAGAACCTTCATTGGCAGGATCAAGGTACTATGTCTCATTTATTGACGACCATAGTAGATGGACTATCTATACTTCATCAAGAGTAAGAATGAAGTGTCTGATTGCTTCGGGAAGTATCTAGCACATGTGGAGAATCATACAGGTAGATCACTCAAGAAGCTCAGATCTAATGGAGGGGGAGAATACTTCTCCAAAGATTTTGATGAGTTCTTGTAGGATAAAGGTATGAGAAGGGAAGTGACTACCAAGTACTCTCCTCAACTGAATGGAATCCCCGAGAGGAGAAACAAGATATTGGTTGGATCAGCCAGAACAATGCTTGAAGAGAAGAAGTTGCCACATTATCTATGGGAAAAAGCTATTTCAACTACTCTATACCTTGTCAATAGACTACCATCCAAATCACTTCAAGGTATGACTCCTTATGAAGCATGGTATGGAAGAAAACTTAATCTTGGACATTGCAAGGTGTTCGGTTGGTTAGCTTATGTTCATGTACCATCACAAATAAGAGGTAAGCTAGATGAAAGGGCAACAAAAGTAGTGTTTATTGGCTACGACTCAACTCAGATCGGTTAGAGGTTCTATAATCCTTCAACCAAGCAATTCACTACAAGTAGAGATGTTGTGTTTGAAGAACACAAGTTTTGGTATGATGAAGACAAAGAAAAGGTAACTCTACCATATGATTTTGATTCTGATTCTCATCAATTAGGAAGCAAGCATGATACACAGGTCCAAGATCCAAGAAATGATACAGAAGATGACCGAGATGAAAGAGAAAAGGATTACAAACTATGGAGGTCAATAGGCAAAGCAAAGCTGCAAGAGGTTGGAGAATGCTCCAAACAAGCACCTAGAAGATCAACAAGAGAGAAGAAACAACCAGAAAGGTATCATTAGAGGAAAAAGTGAACCCTGGATGGGCCTTGTAAGGATCCCTAAGTTTTTAGGAATCAAAATTCAAATTATGATGGATTAAGAGGATAAACAATACCACTAGTGGTTTTCACTCATAAAATATTTAGAAAAATAGACTCAAAGTGGATGTTCAATCGAAATTGAATATGCTCTAAATGATTTGAATAGATGTAGCATTGTTTTACTGAGATCAATTGATGAATACGAGTGATTGCTAAGTTTCTCAAATGGCCATATGAAATAAGAAGTTGATATAAACACAAAATACAAGGCAATAGATAAGAAAATCAAACACCATTGCAAGATGAAATCCATGAGAAATTTAAAAAAGTATCTCGAGAATCTCTTTGCAAAGATAGGGAAGAGATAGAGCATATGTTTAAGAAGGAGATAATTAATGTTGATATATTTAGGTAGAGATGTTTGTGAACACACTAGACTGTCGGGGGTAGTTTTTTCCCTCTTTATGAGATTTTTCCCCATCTCTTGTATATACACCTATTACCCTAACAGGTCAAATATCTTTGTACATTCTAGTGATAATACATTTAGTATTGTGCATTGTGCTCCAAGATTCTTCTTCTTCCTTGTGCTGTCTGCGTGCTTTCGTAGACCTTGAACTCCAATAATTGGTATTAGAGCAGGTTGCTGCTTTATCTAGGGTATCGTCAATGCCTCTCCGGTCATAGTCTCAGAATTGCCAAAATCACGATCTGAGCTCGTTTGACCTCTGAATGCACTATCATAGTGCTTGTGCAGATAATTTTGTCTTTTTGTGCCAAAGATATATACAGGTTTTAGTTCACCAATGTAAGCTTCTCGAAGTTTGCTACAAGTTTAGCAAAACTCGAGAGGGTAGCCCTCTTCAACTTTTTGAGATACAATCATTTTTCTACATCAAGGTATTCTGGTTAGTGGCCATGGATGACGGAAGTGATGTATTCCGTATGTTGGCTATTGAGGATAAGTTGGATGGTACCAATTATCCATTATGAGCTTATATGACGTGCCATGTATTGGTTGCAAAAGGAATGTGGAATATTGTGCACGGTGTTGAAAAATGTCCTATTACACCTACAAACATAATTTTTGAAGGTGATGCAGATGTCATTGAAGATGGCGATATTCTTCATGTTCCTATTCATGTTGCGGTTCATGCTGCACCTACTATAGAGCAAATTCATTGGGATGGCAAAGATGCTCAGACACATGCATTGATAGGCTTGTCTATCAAACCTGCGATTATTCCTCACATTCGCTCTTGCAAAATAGCTAAGGATGCTTCGGGTACACTTACCACTTTATATGAGGCAAGGAATGAGGCTTGTGTTGCTTACCTCCGAAAAGAGTTGGAGAGTGAGCACATGAATAAAGGAGATTCCATGGATAATTTTTTGACAAAGATCAAAGATTTGAAAGAATAATTGATTTCTACTGATGGAGTCTTGCATGACAGTTCACTTGTGTAGATTGTTTTAAATTGTCTTCATGATTCATATCAAAGTTTTGCTTCTACTCTTTGTTTGATGATGAAAGGCAATCCAAATGCCTTAAAATTTGAGGAGTTAGTCTTTGTTCTATTGCAGGAAGAACAGTCTAGGCAGAATAAGTCCATTATGTGTGTTGCTGATTGAGCTTTCTTGGTTAATCAGAAGGGCAAAGGTAAATGGAGCTCTTCTACTAGCAAGAAAAAATTTGCTAATTCTGCACAATCAAAGAAGGATGATAGAGAGGTGAAGAAAACAGAAAAGGAGAAATTGTTTTGCAAATATTGTGAAGGAAATGATCATGTCATAAAGAATTGTCCAAAACTGGCTACTAAAGAGGCAAGGAGGCAAGAGGCTGGAATGGTTGTTGTAGAGGCCTCTACACCCAAAACATAGTCTGTTAATCTAGTGTAGAATGAAGAATGGGTGTTTACTATTGTTTGTAATGTTGACACATCTTCTCATGAACGGTGTATATTTGCAGTAGACTCAGATGTTTGGTACTTTGATAGTGGGCCAACCAAACATATTACATCACAAGGTAATTTCTTCACTTCACTTGAGCTTGCCCCTACAAGGAATACTATCACATGCGCTAGAAACTCGTATTATCTTATCATGGGAGTTGGTAAGATCATTTTGACTAGTGCTGATGGTAGTTCTTTTACAATGTCAGATGCTTTATTTGTGCAAGGGATCAAGAAGAATCTATTATTAGTTTTAGCATTAGCCAAGATGGGATTGGTTGTGAAATTTTTTGATGAGAGATGTATACTTCATGATCTATCAAATGGTGATGTCATTATTGCTTCTAGCATTTGTTCAATGGGCTGTATAAGCTCATAGACTATGAAAAATATGTGAATGATTCAGCATGTGTAGTAGATTATTCTTATGCTATGTCAGATGCAAAGCTTTGGCATGCACACTTTGGTCATCTGAATTTTGATAGTTTGCTACACCTGTAGAAATCTGAAATGGCATCCTCTCTGCCCAAACTTGAGGCACTAGGTGAATATGTCTATGAAGGCTGTATTTTGGGCAAAATGCAACATTCCTCCTTTCGAAAAGATGGTTAAGTTCAAGCTACTAAAAAATTGCAGCTTGTTCATAGTGATGTTTGTGGTCCTATTGAAACACCTTCTTTTGGGAACTATCTTTACTTGATGGCTTTCATTGATGATTTTTCCAGGCATGCATGGGTATATCCATTGAAAGCAAAGTCTAAAGTATTTATGTGCTTCAAGCAGTTTCTAGTTTTGGCTGAAAAACTATCAACATGTAAAATGGGTACCCTCTTGTGATCGAGGGGGAAGTACACGTCTTCTAATTTTAATGCATTTTTTGCTGCACATGGGATAAAACATCAATGTACAGTGCCATATACACCTCAATAGATAGGAGTTGCTAAATGGAAGAACATGTCACTCATGGAGATGCTGAGATGTATGGTCAAGAGTCAGGCTTTACCACATAGTTTCTAGCTTGAGGTTGTTATGTGTGCAACATATGTACTTAGTAGGTGTCCCACTAAAGCATTGTAGTCTATCACTCCAGATGAGGCTTGGCATGGTCACAAGCCATCTTTTGCTCACCTGCGTGTTTTTGGTTGTCTAGCATATGCATTAGTGCCTAAACAACAATGCAGTAGTGAAGTGTATTTTTGTTTGGTATAGTTATGAAAGCAAAGGCTATTATCTGTATCATCCACAAACTAAATACATTCTAGTTAGCTATGATGTTGTCTTTGTGGAAGATGCTATTCAGCCATTACTTTCATGTACTAAGGAGACATCAGTTATCTCAAAAGACATATATGACACCTTGCTGGCTCTTTTTATAGGTGGGAAATCTAGTGCTAGTCCTAATGAGGGAACTTCTCAGCCTTTACAGGCTTCATGTGATGATGTAGATCATTCCATTTTTTATGCAGATATCCCTGCAACTGTAACAATTGCAGGTGTGATAGGATGTTTTTCAACACCCTGCACAATGTTCCATAATCCTTTTGCAACCAATATGTAAGATGCATCTTTATCTCCAATATCTATGAATATTTGTATAAGTATAAAGAAGACCTAATTTTTTTATTAACTTTGATCATTCAAGGAATAGTCTTTTGATTAATCATGAATCAATCTAACTCAAAGTGTTAGTTTGAGTTAGCGCATGCTTCCTTGAGCATGGTGAAAGCTAAGGATTTTTTGCTCTTAGTAGGTGCACCTTGTTCAAAACATTTCATGTTTGAACCTCTTTATCCTATCCAAAAGTCTATTATTTTTTATTTTCAACATAACTTAATGTCGAAATGTTAAAACATTTAACTCATAAGATATATTCTTGAATGTTAAAATATGAATGATACTTTATTCAAGAAAACCTATTAGATTCTACTTCCTTAGACCATTAGGTTCTAAAGTCGAACAAGCAGCATGTCATCAACATAGAAAACAATGATCAAAAGCACATCATTTGCACGCTTAACATATAAGGTGCTCTTAGTTGAGATATTCTCAAAACCACGTGCAATCAAGTAGGCATGTATCTTTTCATACCAAGCACGTGGTGCTTGCTTCAAACCATATAATGCCTTTTTCAACCTGGACACTTGGTTTTCATGCCCTTTATGCACAAAGCCAAAAGGCTCAAAAACATACACTTCTTCATGCAAGTCACCATTCACAAATGCAGTTTTAATGTCGAAATGATGTACATTCCAAGCATGATGAGCTGCAAGTGCACAAATGCTAGCAACAAAGTCATTTGGCATGTAGGAGCAAAGGTCTCATCAAAATCAATGCCTCTTTCTTGAGCATAACCCTTTGCATCAAGGCTAGCCTTATACTTTTCAAATGTTCCATTAGGCTTACACTTCAGCTTGTATACCCACTTAGTGCCAATGACCTTCTTGCCACTAGGCAAGTCACATATCTTGGAGGAGATGGTGGACACCTTCCATGCTTAGAGAATTATGCTTAGCAAGTTAGGGAAGCATCCCAACATTTTTAGGTGTAGGTAGTATGCAGACTAGTGAGCAATGTTTTGCTCATAACTCACGATTGACTAAGGCAATAAATATGAATCTTTGTATGTCAAGAATAGACAATATATTGAATCTATAACGACTTAAATCATTGAAAACGATCAAGTATACATTGAGAAATAGATCAAAGAAGTACACTGTTCTGAGTGATACATGACAGAGTAGAAGAGTTGAGATATGATGAAACTATATGTATTAATGCACATAGATTACATTGAAATTGGCAATGAAATATTGCACAATGTGAGGGTCATGATAGAGCTATGGTGTGAGCTCAATATCAACATAGATTCCCTTTGAATATCTCTCCAAATCAGGCTGCAATACACAACTTTTGAAGTGATCTTTTATAGCTAAAAGTTAGAGCTCTTTTTGAATTTGAAATTCAAATGTCTACCAAAAGAATCTCTACATTTTTGGATCTAATTATCCATCTACCTCACCAATAACTCGTGAAAAGATTCTCCCTAAGTATTCATGATTGAAGTGATTCCTTTTATGCACTTTTACAAGGAGTAAGGACTCAATCTTTTACAAGAGGTCATTCCTGTATACATGAATGTACATATGATCAAGCATTTAGGCTTGGAGTAATTGCACCAAAACCTCCCCCTCAAGCCTAAGCTTGGGCTTCAATTTCCTTTAATCTCGTACAATCCAATCATCACCTTGAACTTGTTCAATTTAGTTCCATCCAAAGATTTAGTTAGCATATCTGCACATTGGAAGTTGGTTGATACATAGGACAATTGTATGTCCTTGCTAAGTAGTTTCTCTCTCACATAATGATGAAGCACTTCAATGTGCTTAGTTGTTGCTTGCTATACAAGATTGACAGCCAAATGAAGTGAGCTAGTATTATCTCCAAAGATAATTGCAGTATATGTATGTAGCCCCAATTTTGAGTAGAGTAGCTTTAACCACAGAGATAATTGCAGTGTATGTATGTAGCCCCAATTTTTGAGTAGAGTAGCTTTTGAGTAGAGTAGAGTAGAGTAGCTTCTTGTGTTGCATTTTCTAGGGCTTAATATAGGGCTTTATATTCAGCTTTAGTAGATGAAAATGCAAGAATTGGTTGTTTCTTTGATGATCATGAAATCAACTTTGATCTTGCAAAAGATAAGTAGCCAGAGGTGCCCTTATATCATCTTTTTAGCTAGCCCAATTTGCATTAGAGTATAGCTTGATATCCAAGTAAGATGTGAATGGATAAAATAGCCCTTCATTTATGGTACCCTTCAAGTACTTTAAGATCCTTTTGGCAGCTTCCATGTGAGGTTTTCTTGGTGTAAGCATGGATTGAATCAATGACTTACTCCATAGCATATGTCCACTCTTGTTAAGGTTGCATAATTGAGACACCCAACAAGACTTTGATAACCTATAATGCCTTCAAGTAGCTCTCCTTCATGAGTATTGAGTTTGTGACTTAGCTCCATGGTTGTACTTGCACGTTTTTAATTTTCCATCTTGAAATTAACTAGCATATCATGGATATACTTCCTTTGAGTAATGAAAACACTAGAATCCATATAAAAAATCTCTAATCCAAGAAAATATGTAAGAAATCCAAGACCATCGATCGTGAACTCTTCCTTCATTTGAGCTTTGATCTTCTTGATGCCATTGGCATCATTTCCTATTATAATGATATCATCCACATAAAAACATAGATAAATAAATTCTGAATTAGTCTTCTTAATGAACAATGAAGAATCTGCCTTGCTTGCAAGAAAGCCTTGGTCCTGCAAGTATGTGACAAGCCTATGGTTCCAAGCTCTAGGATCTTGCTTTAAACCATACAGTGCTTTCCTTAATTTACATACATGATTTTGGGAACCAAATCCCAAGTGCTATTCTCTTGAAGTGCTTCAATTTCATCCTGCATAGCTTCTCTCCATTCTTCCTTCTTGTTGGCTTCCTCAAATGAATAAGGTTCTTCTGACATAGAATCTTTAGTCATGTATATAAAATGCTTGGTGACAAGTGCTGTTTCATAGCCATACCTTATAGGTTTCTTGCTTTCCCTTTGAGATCTTGTAAGTGCTTGATTGGATGACTCTAGAATGTCTTCCGATTTTTTAAACTTTGTCTTGCCTTTCGACTTCCAAGCTTTGAAATCAATCTCTTCTTCATCTTCGGAGTTGACATCTTCTCATATGGGCTTGGTTGTCAAATTTGTTGATGACAAATGTACAGTTCATGATCTGTCAAATGGTGATGTTATTATTGCTTCTGGAATTTTATGTCATGGGTTGTATAAGCTCATAGAATATGAAAAAATTGTGAATGATTCAGCATATATGTGGTACGATATTCTTAGGCTATTTCATATGCAGATTTGGCATGCATACTTTGGTCATTTAAATTTTGCCAGTTTACTACACCTGACAAAATTTGAAATGTTGTCCTCCTTGCCCGAATTTCAGGCACCTTGTAAAAGTGTTTATGAAGCTTGTATTTTGGGCAAAATGCAATGTTCCTCCTTCTAAAAAGATGGCTCAGTTCGAGCTACTAAGAATGGTTTTGTGCAAAAAGGGCATGAAAACAAAGTGTGTAGGCTAAAAAAGGCATTATATTGTTTGAAGCAAGCACTAGGTGCTTGGTATGAAAAGATACATGGCCTACTTGATTATACATGGTTAAGTGTGAAAATGATGTGCTTCTGATCATTGTTTTCTATGTTGATGATATGCTACTCACTATTACTAATGAGAAGCATATTACTAATTTTAAGGTTGATTTGCATGCCTCTTTTGAGATGTCAAATTTCAAGCATTTGGATCATCATCTAGGCATTCAGTTTATACAATTTGATAGTGGAATGAATTTGTGTCAAAGAAAATATATTGACACATTTAAAGATTACAAACTATTGCCACTTCTATGGAAATAGGTTACATTTGAGTCTTCATGATTCTGTAGATTCATTTAATGTTTTTCTCTATCAGCACACTCTTGGATGCTTGATTTACATAGGCATAACCTGTCCTGGTATTCAATTATTTGTCTCTCAAATGAGCATGTTTATGCATAGCCAATGTGTCAAGCATTGGTAGGCGATTAAGCACATCTTCGATTATTTATGTGGTATCTGGTTACTTGGATTTTATCCCAAAGGGGGTGTCATTACTGCCAGATGTACATGCTTTTTTGACTATGAGTGGGTTGGGGGAGCAAGAAGCATCCTATTATGGCCACTTCTAGTTGTGAGCCAAAGTATAGGGCAACTTTCACAACGCTAGGCATCCAATTCTAGATGAGCCTCATGAAACTAGGTGCCTTTTTTTGGAGGAATCATCAAGAAATGGGCATATCACCTTGGTTGGACCACATGAAACTCCCCCTCTCCCTCACACACTCTCTCTCTCTCATCCCCTATCTCCTATCCTTATTTCTTCCTATCTCTCGATCACACTCGCTTGTTCCCTCTCTCTATCTCTCACCTTCATTTCTCACTCCTATCTTTCTTTCTTCCTTGCTCTCAGTCTCTCTCTCTCTATAATCTCTCTCTTGTCCCTTCTATTCTATCTTCCTTTCTCCTTATCTCTCTCTCTCTCTCATATTTCTCTCTCTAGTACCTTTCACTCTCCTACCTTTACTTCTCCATATCCCTCTTGCTCTCCCTCTCTCTCTCTAGTCCCCTCTCTTGCATCTTTCTTTCTCTCTATCTATATCTCTCTCGAATTCCCCCCCTCTCTTTCTCTTAGCTTTCTTCCTCCTTATATATCTCTTTCTCTATCTCACTCTTCACTAGAGATGCAATAGAATAGGGGAGAGGGGACTTTGAAAAGCCCTAATATCTATCTTTCTTTCTATATCAAAATGTAATAGCATCTCAGTGTGTAACATCAACAATTGGTACATGCATATAAATCTCTCTCTCTCTCTCTCTCTCTTTGGACATGCAAAAATGTGGGCACGGGAGTGTAATGAACTAGACTATTAGGACCACAACATGCTAGAGGGATGACTCTCCTCCCAACCTTATGCCTCTATATATAGCTACTCAAATCAATGAGGATGACAAGAGAAATTTTAGAAGTAAGTACATGAATTTTGAATTCTTAATCATGCCTTTTGGACTTATATGTTTCCCACCACATTCATGACGCTGATGAACACAATCCTTTGAACTTAGTAAACTTCATAGTTAATTTCATTGATGAAATTCTTGTCTATAGTGAATGTACACTTTTCAAAATGCTCTAAATGTACAACAAAGAAGCTATGTGAAATGTTTTCAACACAAATGAGATATTTTGCAGATATTATATCTGAGAAAGAAATTCAAGTAGACCTTAAAAAGGTCCAAGATATTCTTGGCTCACCACACCCAAAAAATATTACAGAACTTCAAATTTTCTTAGGGTTTTAAGGATACTACATAAACTTTGTACCAAACATTGCTGATATCGCAATGCATTTATTTGAAAAGGTAAATTGAAAACCTAAAAGAACTACTTGGGATAAGGAACATGTAGAAATTAAGTAATGGCTTAAGAAAGCCTTAGCATCCGTCCTGGTTCTACAGGTAATAGATGCAAATGAACCCATTGTGGTTGAAACAGATGCAAGTGAATTAGTAATCCTACCTATATTTGAGAAATAGTTTTATGCTATTATGCATGCTCTAAAAAATTGGAAGCATTATGTTGCAGAGTAAAGAAGAGTAGGGATACACAGAAAAAGAAGGGCCCCAAAATTTTTCCGATGTGGACACTTTATTTTTGTAACATAGTCACTTTGTAATATATTTTCCGATGTAAATGCACTAGAGGAGTCCTCTACATGCAAACCCATAGATATTTGTATAATTACCTTTGTAAATTAGTAGGGAATTAGTTTTTTAGTCAATAAAGTGCCGGTCTCTTGTGTGAAAGGAACATTTTCAGGGCACAAGTATATAAGTCATTTTGTGACTCTTTGTAAAGACTTTTTGCCATTGTGAGAATGAAGAGCACATAATTTCAAATTTGTGTCTTCTCCTCTCTGTATCTTCTTCCTTGTGAGCTTGCATGCATGTATGTGACTTGAAAAGAGTGCTTTGAAGTGTTTTCTATCCATGGTGGTGCTTGTTTCTTGTTGGTAATGTGTGTGAGAAGTGTAGGAAGTGCTGAAGCATAGGTAGGTCATTCCCATGGCTCAGTATTTTGTTCATATCTTGAAGTAGAAGTGTCAAAATCAAGTGAATAGGCACCATTGGATGTGTCTTCTTGAGAGCTTCGAAATGAACCTACTATTTGCTATATTTAAAGTTTGGAGCTGAGAGAAAAGCTCGATTTACTGTTGGCTGCTACTCTGAGTGTCGCGACACCATAGCCAACCATGAAAGCTTGAATGTGATAGTTTATACTTGTTTGCACCTTGTTAGTTCACATTTGCATTGACCATCATTTGAATGCATGTCCTCATACACTCGGCTAGGTTATGATACTTCTTGGATTGATAATTAAAGCGTGAATCCCCACTATGCAATTGTAGGGGATTGAGGTACACTCTCTTTCTCCTCAAGTCCCTAAGTCAATACTTAGGTAGACATGTTTTTTGGCGCCGTTGTCGGGGAATGTCGAATCAAACCGAGGCATTCGTGTGATGGCAAAAGCTCTTAGCATTGAAGTGAGCAGAGGAGTTGTGAATTTCTCTTCTTTGGTAAGTCACTTTCATCCGCACTTACTACTCAATTTTGGAGTGTGTGTAGTGATTTGTTAGTTTAGAGAAGTGGGTTAGAGAGAGAGTTAGGATAGGTAGGTAGGTACAATTTTCAAGTTCTTTTTCTTTGAGCCCTTTTTAGCTTTTGTACCCTATAGAGGCTTAAAAGCCAAAAGGAAGCCATTTTGAAATTACTTGTTTCTTAGCAAGTATCATGAGTGCATAGACGGAAAGCATCGTGGAGCTAATATCAAGGCTTTTGGAGTTATAAATAGCAGGTGTCGATTGAACGGAGATTGAGGCAACTTGGTGAGGTGAGCTGATCAAGTCTTTGTGCTAAAATTTCCATTTAAATCAATGAAAATAGGAAGATGACCCGTGGCAGATGTCGTGAGGGGGATATGGAGGGTCGGAGTGAGAATTTTTGTGATTCAGGCACTTATAGAGGGGGAGATAGGCATTAAGACAACATACATTAATATGGATTGTTAAAATATTTGTTGATGTGTGAAAAAATCCAGGTGTCGTGATCTCCCAAGGTCAAGTGTCATGACTTCTAGGTGTCGTGACCTCCCAAGGTTGAGTGTCGTGATATCTTTCACTGACCAACTATCGCGAAACCTGAGGCTGACCAAGTGTCGCGACATCGAGGTATTGTGAGTCAAGTGTCGTGATAGTCAGCAAAGTGTGGAGTGTCGTCTGAATAACAAGTGTCACAATACTCAGCAAGTGTCCAGTGTCATCTGAACAACAAGTGTCTCGATACTCAGTAAGTGTCGAGTGTCATATGAACGACAAGTCTTGCGATACTCAGCAAGTGTCGAGTGTTGTCTGAACAATAAGTGTCATGTGTCCTGCAAGTGAATTTAAGTGATATCTCATCGAGGAGACTCCAAATTAAGAAAAAGATACATACAGATCTACAAATTTTGAGGAGAGTACTTGGAGCCAAGGTTTGTCTAGACTCAAATAGAGCTATTAGTGAATGAACTTGAGATCCGGAAGAGTCCTAGGAAGCCGAAGGAGTGTGGTATCATCTGTGGGAAGTGTACCCGAGCCTAGTATTCATTCCCATTATTCTAAAACCTCGAGTGAGTTTGAAGAAGAAACCAGTATGGCATGAGAGGACATTCATAGCTCTGTACCAATACCAGGCCTAATGTCTATCATTGAGGGAGAGTACAAAACCTCCTTAGAATATGTGAACACCAATCAACATGACCTACCCATCTAAATAGATGGATTGAATAGATCAATGGCTAGGCTGAAGAAAGCTAGAGATGGTCACATAGTGCCTAGACCAGCAATCAAGTACGTGGGAGGATTCTATATGGCTAAAAGAGGGATTCTATATGCAGTCACAGAGCATCCAGAAAGCATCAACGAGCAAAGGGAAGAAGGTAATGCCCAAAACCTTAATGAAGAGGGACAAGAAGAACATGTGTCAACCCCTAGGGGGAAGTCCATTGTAATTAGAGTTTGGAGAGGAGACCTAATTCCCCAAGATGACTCCTTTATGCATGTCTACATGGTAAACGGAATGGATCATTTACTTAAAACCAACTCTTCATTATGGGAAGAAGTGACCAACCTAGCCACCATCTATGTGGCAGAAGACTTAAAAATACCTCAAGGAAGGTTGAAGAGTGAGGATAGTGTTAGAAGTACTTCCAATCCTAGGAAGAGTGTAGAAGAGATAGCCAATTTAGTGGCTAAGAAGCTAAATGTTCAAGGACAGAGAAATTATCCCAAAAACCCTATGAGAGTGCCTATGCTCAAGAGATGTGTTCACTATGGAGGTGACCACCCTTCTCACATTGCAACAGGGGAGTAGTCCCACCACCTCCTTATGCCAATAATAGACCACCCGCCCAGGGTCCACTCATTACTGTAGCATAGAGCAAAGGTACACAAATCACAGTATGGAGAATTCTCCTTACAATCGACAACCGAGACCTACACAACCACCATTCAAGCCTCATGGATACCCCCGAGAGATCAAGGAGGAGAAGCCTATATATACCCCTCATACCAGCAACAAGCACTTGCACCACGGCCGTATGCATATCAAGGATACAATCAACCTCAACCAGTGCTAGGACAACAACCACCTCACCCTCATAATGTTGTCCCAGTGAAAATCGCTCAAATTGAAGAGAATCCTGAAAGAGCAATAGTACCAGCCATCCCATTGACTAGTACTAAGACTTATGATCAATCTTATGACCTTAGTCCTAGGGCAAAAGCAAGAGAGACCCCAGAGAAATCCAAAGAAAATGATCACCAAAATAAATAATCGAATCCCACAACACCACAAGCAGTGGGAGATTCTGAAGAGTCTGAGAAAAGTGCTAAGTCTAGACGAACCCAAAGACTCGTAAAGAAAAGAAAAAAGATAAGAGACTGCAACAAAAAATAGAGAACAAGAATAATAAACAAAGCCAAGAGGAAAAACAAGAGCCTGAAGGAAACCCTAACAAGGAGACAGAAAAGCATAAAAAATAAGAGGTAGGATCCGTTTTAGCTGATCCAATGCCACAAGAGTTAGCCATGTGGATTAAAGCATATCGAGCATGAATAAAGACTGGCCCAACCATTGAGCAATACAACAGAGAATACCCAAGAGGTGACTTAGAGAAAGAACGATTGGAGATATGTAAGAAATTAATTGAAGTGGGTCAGCAAACCTTAGAAAAACCTGTTCAGCCCTTACCTAACACAAGAATTCCTGAAAAAGAATTTGAGGAATGTGTAGCACCTAGTCATCCTAGGGAAGGGAAGAGAAACAAGAACTATGAAGAAAATTGTTGTGAAAGTAAAGAAGAAGGATCGGTAATCCCTGAAGTAGACAGGGAATGGCCTAGAGACTTGTGGGCAAGAGTCCAAGAATATAGATGGAAGAAAACAAAAAGAATTGAATCACCTTTTGAGGAGTTAGGAGTAGGCGAGCTTGAATTGTCAATCCTTGAATTAAACCCAGGAAGATGATGAAGACAATGTGAATGTATTATCAAACTATATGGGGGAGTATGAACATAACTCCGAATTATATCATATTCCCTCAGTAAGGAGAAAGGAGCAGAACCCATCAATCCAAACCTGTGACATAGTACAATACCTTAAAAAATAAAAAATCCCATGTACTCTGACTCTGGAAGAACTCTTAAAAGCGAAGCCTCAATTGAGAGAGAAAATCACCAGCCAGTTAGAGACAAAGTCAGACAAGAGGGAGATGCGAGAGGAAGTAGCTACTGTTAAAATCCCAGTTGATAAAGTTGGAGATTTTAGTGAGGGAGATGAAGGAAATACATGCCTCCCTATCACTTATAGAGGATATACAAGAAAAGCCATATTAGACTCAGGAGCTGGAGTAGGAATTGCTACCAAAGAAATATGGGAGAAATGGGGAAAGCCAGCTTTATGACCTACTAGAATGAAGATTCAAATGGCAGATGGATACACGAAACGACCCTTAGGATTATTGGAAAAAGCACTCTTTACCACTTGCAGAGTCGAATTCGAGCACACTTTAGCAATATGTCAATTCGAAAAGGCTAGAAATTATGAGATGATACTTGGAAGGCCTTTCATGAGACAGCTCAAGGTAGTGCAAGACTAGGGAAAAGACACAGAACAACGACTAGGATAAATATCCATACTTATATTTATCAAGATGTCCCTCCTCTGTAATGGAGCCCGATACACAAGGAAGACGATAATTTATCCATTTATAGTTTAGGATCTATTAGTCAACCATGGATGAACGAAGATACTCACCTATGGATGTGTAAGGCAGCTAAGGGGGAAGAAGAAAGTAGACAAAGATGGCAGCTAGGACAAGGAGCATCTAGACTTGTAGAAGATCCCGCCTACATGTCTCAAACATTTTTAGATGAAGAATTTGAACCCCATGGTTGGATGGGGATTTTAGCCACCCTAGATGTATGCGTAAATGAAGAAGTAATAACTATGAATGAGTGCATAGATGAGGAAGGATATGATGTAAATATGTACATGGCCATTTTCCCAAGAAGTGGATGAAGGAGAAGTAATTGAAAAAGAATGGAATGAAGATTACAAGATCATAGAAATGGAACTGGAACCTATTGAGGAAGAAAGGAAAAGGAAGGAAGAGATTGAACCTAGTCTAGATGTGACTCGAGACGTGCTATAAGCAGTAATAGACAAACCAAACATAGAAAAGGAGAAAGAAGATAGCACACCTCAAACCAATTCGAGGTACCTGAGCATTTCAAGAAATATGATGTGGAGGAGAGAAAGATTGCTATTCAGATGCCAAAACAAGAAGTGCAACCAGGGATAGCATACGACAATAAAGAGCAGACCAAGAAGATTGTAGTAGCTATTGAAGGAGGAGAGAGATGCACTTTCATAGGACAAGATGTCTCGTCGGAGGAACAACACAAATTAATACAACTTATAAGAGAGTATAGAGATGTCTTTGCATGGACTTATAAGGACTTAAAAGGTGTAAATACTTCTATTTGTGCTCATAGAATCCCTATGACAATAGAAGCCAAGCCCTCCAAACAAAGACCATATACCTATAATGATGTTTATTCGGCAAAAATTAAGAAGGAGATAGATATATTATTGGATGCGGGCTTCAAATATGAAATTGAACACACGGAATGGGTGTCACCTTTAGTGGTAGTACCAGAAAAGAATGGAAAATTAAGGGTATGCATTAAACTTACACCCATTACGCATCACATATCATCTGTTGGAAAGGGTCACAGGTAAGGAAGTCTATAGCTTTCTTGACGACTTCTCAACATATAATTAGGTAGCCATTGCTCCTCAAGACCAACATAAGACAGCCTTTGCAACCAAATGGGGAGTCTATGCATTTAGGGTTATGCCTTTTGGTCTAACTAATGCCCCAGCCACTTTCCAAAGATTGATGTGCCACGTGTTCAAGGAATTCTTGAGAAAAATTATGGAGGTATACATGGATGATTTATGTACCTATTCAGCTATAAGATTAGAACACATCTCAGACTAAGAAAAATATTTGCCAAATGTCGTCACTATAGAGTATGCCTTAATCTCGGAAAATGTGTCTTCATGGTTCGACAAGGAAATATCTTAGGGCACATTGTCTCTACGAATGGAATTTCCATTGATGAAGAGAAAATCAAAGTAATTCTAGATTTGCCCAAAGACTGCTAAAGAAGTACAAGCATTTATGGGACATTGTGGATATTATCGTAGATTCACTCAAATGTATGCCATAACTCCGAGGCCTCTTTATGGATTGCTGACTCAGTTTACTTGGACAGAAGGCTGTGAATAGGTGTTCAATGAATTAAAGAGTCGCTTGAGCTCAGCTCCAATTTTAAAAGTACTAGATTGGAATAAACCATTTCATATTCATGTGGATGCCTCCAAGTTTGCCATTGGTTGCATTTTAGCACACCCGATAGATACCGAAAAGTTAGACCACCCTATAGCCTATGTTAGTAGACAATTAAACCAAGCAGAGCATAATTATACCACTACGGAACGACAAGGATTAGGAATGGTATACGCAGTGAAGAAATTTAGCCACTACTTATTGGCAAACAAATTCAAATTTTTCATTGATCATCAGGCTCTATTGTATCTAGTCAATAAGCCATGTAATACCGGATGACTAGAACGATGGTTTCAATTGTTAATGGAATTTGATTTTGCAATAGTAGTCAAAGAATGAAACACACACATCCGTGCTGATCACCTATCTAGGATGACACATGGAGAACCTCCCATAGGAGTGCCAGATGATTTTTCGGATACTTATCTTTTCAACGTGGAAGTATGTCCATGATGGGCTGAAAAATTGATTCCCATACTCACACATGGACCTCAACATAAGATCATTTAGACAAGAGCCAGGAGTTATGGAAAACTAAAAATCTCCATATCATAGCTGTAAGCTTATACCACCAAGAGTCAAGTGGATTACTTATGAGATGTGTAGAGGAAGACGAGCAAGAAATGTGGCTTCAAAAAGCACACATGAATCAATGGAAAACCCATCAAAGTATTAATGGAACCTGGTAAGAGCTTAAGAGATTAGGCATATATTGGCCAACCATGCAGAGGGATACACATATATAATTATGTCTCTACATGCCCGACCTATTATCTCACTATCAAAAGGTTCCCATGCAAAATACATAATTGTAGCAACGGACTACTTGACCGAATGGGTAGAAGCCAAGGCAACAAAGAAGTGAATACCTAGTGATTCACAAGAAATCAGCTCCCTATCACCCACAAGCCAATGGACAGGCTAAAAGTTCAAACAAGATCTTGTGTACACTTCTCACAAAGATTGTTAACAATGGAGGATCTGATTGGGAGAAGCAGTTACATCATGCTTGATGGGCATTCCGAGTAGCATACAAAACAACTTTAGGAACTATTCCTTTTAATCTAGTGTATGACCAGAATGCAATTTTTCCAATTGATTCCTAGTTCCTACTCTTAGAGTAGCATCAAGCTATGAATGGACTGGACATGAGTTATCTAGTCTATTGGATCAAATCGAGAAGCTACATGAAACTAGATTACAAGCGGTGGTAGACATATATGCTGCAAAAAGGAAACAAAAGGCATACTTTGATGCTCATATTAAGGATAAAAATTTGAAGGAAGAAGATTCAGTCGTGGTATATACTTTAAAGCAACATCCAAAGAAGCTTCAAAAAAGAGGATATGGCCCCTTCGTGATCAATTGCATATCAACTAGTGGAGCCATCAATTTAGCAACCATAGATGGAGAAGTACTACCAAACTATATAAGTGGCTGTCGAGTGAAGAAGTATTTAGAGACATTAACAGAGGAGATGCTGTCAAGACTTTTAGCAGCAAGAAATAGACGAGAAGAAGACAAAAAAATACACGAGGAAGCACGACAAGAAGACCTAAAATGAATAAGGAAATGGAAGGAACAGATGAGAGAGAACGATGAAATATATCCGCTAGGAGAGGAGCCTATCCCAATGGCTAATCTTAGAGTCTTAGAAAACCTAGGACATCAAGTTAGGCAACCATATTGGAAC
Source organism: Ceratopteris richardii (assembly GCA_020310875.1). NCBI lineage: Eukaryota > Viridiplantae > Streptophyta > Polypodiopsida > Polypodiales > Pteridaceae > Ceratopteris > Ceratopteris richardii. The sequence continues at coordinate 192,978,419 of CM035406.1, forward strand.
CTAGGAGTGGGAACCGAGGAGTACCACTTGGTGGATGCCCTCATTGACACAGGAGCAACTACAGCTGCATGACATCCTCTTTGACTCATCAGCTCAAAGCCCAATTACATTCAATCAAAGGAAACCTGATTGGAATAGGATATCGATATATTTGCGTAGTGATGTGTGTGAACACAATTAAGAGTACGGTTTTTTCCCTCTTTATACAGATTTTCTCTTCACAAGAGTTTGACAATTAGAAATGTTTTCATGAAATTATGACACAACATTGCAAGTGAAAATTGGAGTCTATCAACAAGTCATTTGCATCATGATCAATGTCATGCACAAAAAGTTTTTGATTGGTGATGAACCATTTGAACTCAATATACCTCCAAATAGAACATGGTTGATGAAACTTGAAGTATGTTGGTGCAAGTCAACCACCAATTGATGTTTTGAATGAAGGATTGAATTCAAAGAATAAAGAAAAGATTATATTATGAAGCTTGGAGATAGTACACATTCAAGAAATGAGGACTTGTATACATATGTACATTAAACCTATAGTTAGCTCACTTATACCTTTGTAATGGTTATGAGCTTGTACATATATGCCTATATATACGAGTAAAAGTCAGGGCAAATATGAGAGTATATGAGATGAGAAGAATTAGAAGTTAGAATAGTCATTAGACATATGAGAAGTGAAGAAGAACTCTCTCATCATTCAGATGTAAAGTTTTCTGAATAGAAGAAAAAGTTGCGCCTGATATTTTTCAATGTTCTCCTTTTGTGCTTGATCATTTCAAGAATCCTTTTGTAGATGTCTAATTCCATAGTTAATGAGTCTATGGTTAAATTTTGAGAGCCTAATTGTAAACAAGCTCAGAGAATTATGTGTAGGAACATTTGTATGTGAAGAAGTGTTGAGCGTCTTCTGAAACATGCACAATCTTGATGGTCAAAGAATTGATCAGTGCTCAGTGCACAGTGTAAAGTTTTGCACAAATGAGGAGTCAAAATCTAAGTTGGAAGGTAAGCCATCTATAGCTAAAAGCATTTTCTTAAATGGGCTCTAGTTTGGGAGAGTCATGTGTTAGACATTGCAAGTGTCTGAATTGATTATACAGGAGAACAGTTTGAGACATAGGTGAACTATTTAATTCATTTCTCACGATATACTTAATTTTTTGAGATGATTGAAATTGGAGAAGGTGCACAATCTATAGCCGACACCTTGTGCAAAGTTTTATAAAACAATTTACACATTTGATCAGTCAATAAGTGAGTTATGTGCGGCAGACTTTCTGAGTATTAACTCTCTTCACAGTTTGTTCAAGATTTTGATAATTGAGTATTGATCCTCCAAATCAGTAAAGGTTTTGAGTTGTTCTTGATATAGAGGTGCTCTAAAATCAAGGATAGCTTGTTCTTTTGGAGATTAATACTCTCCATCAGTGGTATTAGAGCAGGAATCATCAAATTTGAAGAAAGGAGGACCGAGCTTGTTGCAGTCATACATAAATGAACACTTGAAGGTTCAAAAGGTGAAAGCTTGGAGAGAAAGCTTGAGAAGGAGGCCAGAAGCTATCAAGAAGATCAAAAGGAACTTTATTTGAAGTAAAGCTACACTTATTCCTCATAAAGTTTGAAGAATTTAATACACAGGTGAAGAAAGGATGGGAGATTCTCTTCAGATAGAGAAATTGGATAGAGCAAAATATCCAGCATGGTCAGGGAAAATGGAGGCTCCTCTCATGAGCAAAGACTTGATAGGTTACATTACAGGTGAAGAAGAAAAACCACAATTCAGAGATCCTAGTGTTCCAACTAGGGATGAACTCTCAGATTTGAAGACTTGGATGAAGAGAGATGCTCAAGTAAGGAGCATTATCTACATGGGAGTCAATGAATACTTGCTACCTCATATTAGAGTTCTTGAAAGTGCAAGTGATATATGGAATGCTTTGGAGGAGCATTTCCAAAACACTACAAAGTCAAGGAAGGCATCTTTGTGGGTAGAGTTTACCACATTCAAGAAGAAGGCCTCTCAATCCATTTCTGATTATGTAACAAGGATGAGGGACATTGCAGATGCATTAGGAGTAGTTGATGATGATATTGAGGAGGATAGATTGGTAAGGCAAATCCTCACAGGTTTGAGAGGAGATCAGAAATGGAAGCCATTCATTTTGTTTACTGAGTTGTCACTAGATCATTTCACTCGTGATTTAAATCAGTTGCTAGGACACATGCTAACTTTTGAGCAGGATGTCAAAGGTGATGGTGATAAGAGTGCAGGATAAGAAGAAGAATAGCAAAGGCAAACAACAAGCAAATGAAGAAGAAGGTACAACTAGGCAAGCCAACTTCCTAAGAGGAAGAGGAGGTGGAAAAGGTAGAGGAAGAGGCAGAAGGAATAAAGATGGAGCCAAAGCTTACTAGATTTGTGGTAAGACAAATCACTTAGCTCATGATTGTTGGCATAATAATCAGAATAATGGAGGATATAATCAGAATTTTAATTCAAGAGGAAGAGGTGGTAGAAACCAAAGAGGTAATTTTAGAGGTAGAGGTTACTTTGGAAGAAATACAGGGTGAGGTTTCCAAAGTCAATCTTACAACAATACCTACTACAATTATGCTTCAGATCAGAAGGAAGATTCAACCTTAATTATGTATGCAACGTGTGAAAGACAAAGTGAAGAACAAAGAGTCTTCTACATTGACTCAGGGTGTAGCGATCACCTGAGTGGTAATATAGCCTTAATGACTGATTTGGAAAATAAGGTAACTAATCATGTAGTTCAAATAGGTGATAATATAGAGCACAATGTGAAGTCAATTGGATCAGTGAAAGTTAAGGGTGGAAGTACTCTTTTGAGTAAGGTCTTGTATGTTCCTACAATTCCAAAGAATCTGATAAGTGTAGGGAAAATTGTTGAAAAAGGTTATGAAGTAAGGTTCACTAATGATGGAGTTTTTATGGAAGCCCCTAGAAATGGGTATAAACAAATTGTTTCAGGGAAGAAGGAAGGAAGACTTTTCACATTAAAGATTCAAGGTAATGTTGGTCATGCCTTGTTCACTTATGGAGGACATAAGATCTCTGAGTTAGTTCTTTGGCATAAGAGGCTTGGACATTTCAATGAAAGAGGTATTAAAGATATGGTCAACAATGGTTTAGTGCTTGGATTGCCTAATGTTGCAGGTCAACATATGACATACAGATGTGAGGCATGTCAATTAGGTAAGGCTCATAAGCAATCTTATTCTAAGCATGGTTTCATGTATTTAGAGAAGCTTGAATTGGTACACACAAATGTGTGGGTACCATTAAAGGATTTCAATATAAATGGTTCAAGATATTATGTGATTTATGTTGATGATGCTACTAGGTGGATCACTATCTATGTGATCAAAGATAAGTCAGAGGCATTTAATACATTCAAACATTATCATGTGTATGAAGAAAAAATCACAGGTCAAAAGTTGAAGAGACTAAGGTCAGATGGAGGGGGAGAGTATTTCTCTAATAATTTCAGTGATTACTTATGGAATGCAGGTATAAAAAGGGAAGTTACTTGCGGGTACTCTCGTCAACAAAATGGTGTAGCAGAAAGAAGGAATAGAACTCTTGTTGAGTTTGCAAGATCCATGATGAAGGAGAAAAATTGTCCAAATTATTTGTGGGCTAAGGCTATAAATACAACTACATATTTTGTCAATAGATTACCATGTAAAACCTTGCAGGGTATGACATCATTTGAGGCATGGTGGGGTAAGAGACCTACCTTAGATCATTGCAAAGTATTTGGATGTTTGGCTTATGCATATTTTCCATCTCAGTTGAGGCACAAATTGGAACCTAAAGCTGAAAAGTATGTGTTCATTGGATATGATGAGAAGCAGATGGGATATAGGTTGTGGAGACCATCCACAAAGAAATTCCTTGTATCAAAGGATGTTACATTTGATGAGCAAGGTAATTGGTATGGAGGTACAATATTCATGTAGGTGATGAAGAAGTTGTGCATCAGAAGAAAGGTAAATCAAAGGTTGAAATATTTGATGAAGAAGAGAACAATGAAGTGCAAGTTGAAGTTGAAGAAGTGCCAAGATTTGATCAAGAATGTGATGAACCAGAAACCTCAAGAAGTGGAGAACACAGAAGGTCATTAAGACACAAATGGAAACCTACAAGGTATAGCTATGACACTTCTTTTTTGACTACTAAAGACTATGCTTACATGGTAAAAGCAGATGAAGACCCTTCTACATATGAAGAGGAAAAAGGTAAGGAAAATTGGGAGAAAGCTATGTAGGAAGAATATGATGCATTGATAGAGAATGAGGCTTGGGATTTGGTTCCTAAACCAAACAGTCAGAAGATCATTGGATGCAAATGGGTCTACAAGACAAAGAGGTATGCAGATGGAAGTGTGCCTAGCTATAAAGCTAGACTTGTTGTGAAAGGGTATGCTCAGACATATGGTATAGATTATGATGATACCTATAGTCCTGTGGCAAAGATGACAACTATCACACTCATAGCCATTGCTGCATGTAAATGTTGGAGACTATGTCAATTAGATGTGAAGAATGCTTTTCTTAATGGTTATATTTCAGATGATGTTTTCATGGAGAAACCAGAAGGATTGACAAGGGCATGGAATTATAGACTTGTGAAGTTCTTGAAGGAACTTGGTTTTCAAGTATCTAAAGCAGATAGTAGCTTGCTTGCCAAAGCACGTGATGATGGGTTCATTTACATGTGCATATATATTGATGACATAATTCTTAGAGGTATAGATGAGAAGGGCATGCAACGCTTCAAGAAGCAAATGGAGAAAGATTTCAAGATTAGTGACTTGGGAGACTTGTCATATTTCTTGGGCATGGAGATCTCATACACTCAACATGAAGTGTATGTTACTCAAGAAAGGTATTCGAAGAACTTGTTGATCAAGTTTAAAATAGGGATTGCAAGGTACCACCTACTCCAATGGAAGTGAATCATAAATTGAGCAAATATGGAGGATAAGAATTTAAGGATATGAAGTTATATCAAAGTTTGGTTGGTAGTTTAATCTATGCAACCCTAACTAAGCCTGATTTGTCATATGTAGTTGGAATATTGTCTCAATTCATGCATGGTCCTAGGAAAGAACATTCGATTGCAGGACAAAGAGTATTGAGGTACATTAAGGGTACCTCAAGGAAGGTTTGTATTATGGTTTTACATAAGATACAAATATCAAGATATATAGTGATGCAGATTGAGCAGGTAATCCTGATGATAGAGGATCAACATATGGATACTTGTGATATGTGGGAGATAAGCTAATCTCTTGGTGCTCTAAGAAGCAACATACAATTGCTTTACCATTTACAGAGGTAGAGTATAAAGGTATGGTTGAAGCTGCAAAGGAGGTCATATGGTTGAAAACTCTCATGAGGAGTTTCGACATCATTCAGAGTACACCCATTATTCATGGAGATAACATGAGTTCATTGTATCTAGCTGCTAACCCTATTTTTCATGCCAAGACCAAACATATTGAGATTCAGTATCATTTCTTAAGAGAGAAGGTGATTGACAAGGAGATTGAAGTCATACATACTTCAACAAAAGATCAGATTGAAGATATGTTAACCAAAAGCTTGGATGGACCAAAGCTACAAAGATTCAAAGACATGGCAGGTATAAAGAAGATAGAGAAAGCCTCAATTGATGATTGAGGAAGTGCTGTTGGTGCAACTCAACCACCAGTTGATGTTTTGAATGAAGGATTGAAGTCAAAGAATGAAGAAAAGATTAGCTTATGAAGCTTGGAGATAGTACACATTTAGGAAATGAGGACTTGTATACATATGTACATTAAACCTATAGTTAGCTCACTTATACCTTTGTAATGGTTATGAGCTTGTACATATATGCCTATATATACAAGTAAAAAGTCGGGGCCAATATGAGAGAGTATGAGATGAGAAGAATTAGAAGTTAGAATAGTCATTAGACATATGAGAAGTGAAGAAGAAGTCTCTCATCATTGAGATGTAAATTTTTTTGAATAGAAGAAAAAGTTGCACCCGATATTTTTCAGTGTTCTCCTTCTATGCTTGATCATTTCAAGAATCCTTTTGTAGATGTCCAATTCCATAGTTATTGAGTATATGGTTAAATTTTGAGGGCCTAATTGTAAACAGGCTCAGAGAATTATGTGTAGGAACATTTGTACGTGAAGAAGTGTTGAGTGTCTTCTGAAATAGGTGCAATCTCGATGGTCAAAGAATTGATTAGTTCTTAGTGCACAGTGTAAAGTTTTGCACAAATGAGGAGTCAAAATCTAAGAGTAAGGTAAGCCATCTATGGCTAAAAGCGGGAGAACCATGTGTTAGCAGTTGTCTGAATCGATTATACAGGAGAACAATTTCAGACATAGGTGAACTGTTTGATTCATTTCTCAAGATATACTTAATCTTTTGAGATGTGCAAATTTTTATAAAAACTCTACACATTTGATCACTCAATAAGTGAGTTATGTGCAGCAGACTTTCTGAGTATTAACTCTCTTCATAGTTTGTTCAAGATTTTGATAATTGAGTATTGATCCTCCAAATCGGTAAAGTTTTTGAGTTGTTCTTGATATAGAGCTGCTCTAACATCAAGGATAACTTGTTCTTTTGGAGATTAACACTCTCCATCAATGGTATCAGAGCAGGAATCATCAAAATTGAAGAAATGAGGACCCCAACTGTTGCAATCATACATAAATTAACACTTGAAGGTTCAAAAGGTGAAAGCTTGGAGAGAAAGCTTGAGAAGGAGGCCATAAGCTATCAAGAAGATCAAAAGGAACTTTATTTGAAGTAAAGGTACAGTTATTCCTCATAAAGTTTGAAGAATTTAATACACAGGTGACGAAAGGATGGGAGATTCTCTTGAGATAGAGAAATTGGATAGAGAAAACTATCCAGTATGGTCAATGAGAATGGAGGCTCATCTCATGAGCAAAGACTTGATAGGTTACATTACATGTGAAGAAGAAAAACCACAATTTAGAGATCCTAGTGTTCCAACTAGGGATGAACTCTCACATTTGAAGACTTGGATGAAGAGAGATGCTCAAGCAAGGAGCATTATGTACATGGGAGTCGATGACTACTTGCTACCTCATATTAGAGGTCTTGAAAGTGCAAGTGATATATGGAATGCTTTGGAGGAGCATTTCCAAAACACTAAAAAGTCAAGGAAGGCATCTTTGTGGGCAGAGTGTACCACATTCAAGAAGAAGGCATCTCAATCCATTTCTGATTATGTAACAAGGATGAAGGGCATTGCAAATGCATTTGAAGTAGTTGATGAAGATATTTATGAGGATAAATTGGTGAGGCAAATCCTCACAGGTTTGAGAGGAGATGAGAAGTGGAAGCCATTCATTTTGTCTACTGAGTTGTCACTAGATCATTTCACGCTTGATTTAAATCAGTTGCTAGGACACATGCTAACTTTTGAGCAGGATGTCAAAGGTCATGGTGATAAGAGTGCAGGTTAAGAAATGTATTCAAAGGATAAGAAGAAGCATATCAAAGGCAAAAAACAAGCAAATGAAGAAGAAGGTACAACTAGTCAAGCCAACTTCCTAAGAGGAAGAGGAGGTGGCAAAGGTAGAGGAAGAGGCAGAAGGAATAAAGATGGAGCCAAAGCTTGCTGGATTTGTGGTAAAGGTTTTGAGTTGTTCTTGATATAGAGGTGCTCTAACAACAAGGATAGCTTCTTCTTTTGGAGATTAACTCTCTCCATCAAAGTAGCCATTCCAACTCATCGAGAAAGGAGAGCTTCTAGGAACCATCATGAAACATTAGCATATTCCAACATCACATCAAGTAGAGGCTATAAAGTCACTACGATAAGGTCAAAACACACTAGCCACATATGAGAAAAGAAACATATGCCATAAATTGTGTCTCAATGTTAATCAAGGCATACATGTAAAATGAATAAGAACTACCAACCACATCATAGATCATATGTAGCACAACCTAAAGTTTCTCCTAATGCAAACGCAACCAAAAAGTGAGCAAACATTATAGATCCTTTGTGCTTCAAAGTTAACATACTAGACTATGGATATAATCAATATCACTTCAAGCCATCCAAGAGGAAGGAGATGCATTCCTTACTTGTCTTTTGAAAGGTATTTACCTGTGTGTAGATCATGTGAAGATGATGACCAACCAAAGAAACTAGATGGGACCATACATGATTATGTAATCATTCTTATTGAAGAGATACACTTTGTAAAATGAAATTTTCATTATGATAATCTAATTTTTTATCATCTTTCTTACACATTCTCAAGTCCACATTGATCTATATCATATGTTCATAATTGCATCACTTGCTTAAAGATGGTATGTGTCCAAAAAAAATCACTTAAGATTCAAAACTCGTATTTCCATTGTTCAACTACGTTGTGCACATAATAAGTTTCATGAACCTAAAATTTGAAAGAAGGGAGTTGTATTGTCACTGACCGCATGGTATTCAAATGTCCTAGGAAGAAGATACAAGTTAGGTTTAAGACTTCCAGGATCACCATTCCACATCAAAAGGACCATCGTTAGAGTCAAAAGAGGAGTACTGTCCATCATGAGAATCATGCCCTTGTTTCTTTAACTAGATATACTATAAACCCTTTCTAGTTCCATCATGGATATCCATCATCATCGTGTTCCAATACAACATATAAAGAACTCTAAAAATACCAATACAAAGACTCAATTCCTAGAAAATCTCACAGTTACATAACTACTTTGCATGGAACTTATCGCTTGGAGAGGGAGATGTCATAGATACAAAGGAAACCATCATAAAACCTTAAATTCTATGCAAATGTTTATATCTCACGATTGGTTTAGAATTTGGAGAAATTGATGTTACCATCAAGTATGGAACATGTGAAAACCCTAAGATCCACTATCTATTTATCTAATTTTGACATTTGGAGCCTTGATAACCTCAATAAGCACCAAAAAAAGGGGCAGCCATAGAAACGTGGGATATGCCTCTGCAAAACTTTTGCAGAGGCCTATTCCGCATTTTTGTTGCTGCCCCTTTTTTGGTGCTTTGAGGTCATGCAAGGTCATCAATGGTGGAAATAACTATTACTTCTTGCAAATTTTAGGGAAATTGATGAGCTATACAACCCAAGAAACTAGATAGGACCGTATATGACTATGTGATCATTCTTCTGAAAGAGATGTTTTCTAATGTGAAATTATCTTATTGGTAATCTACTTTCTCATAACCTTTCTTACACATACTCAAGTCCACATTGATCTATATCATATGTTCACAATCATAGGCACTCAATTCAACATGCTATGTGTGCAAAGCAAACAATTTATGGTTATAAACTCATTTTTCCATTGGTAAATTGATTTGAGCACATAATGAGTTTCATGGACCTTAAATTTCTAGTAATAAATTTTCATTCCACTAGAAATAAATGTACATGGCCTCAAAAGCACTAAAAAAGGTCATCTATAGAAACACGCAATAGGGCTCTACAAACATTTTGTAGAGGCCTTTCCCATGCTTCTCTGGATCCTCTTTTTTGCTACTTTTGAGGCCATGCAAGGTTATTTTTAGTGGATAGGAAAATTTATTCTTTAACCTTTTAGGGCCATGGAACTGATTTCTAACAAGTCTTTTACTCTATAGTGATACATGCATATACAACTTCTACAATGGGAGCCAATATAAAAAAATATAGTCACACGAGATCAAATAGTTTGCAAAATATAATTTATGATAATATCCTCATGTCTAGAAGTCTTTTTGTGCCTCTGTACCCCACATAAGGCAGAAATCCCCCTTTCAACTCCACCCATTAAGGTTCTATGGGGAAATTCCATGGCACCAGAGGGCCTTTATTTTCATCTTGAATGGCATGCAAATTGGCAAAACGTTTATGCCCCAGTTACCTCATGGCCTCAATCACAAAGTCCATCTATCACCATAAATGTTCACACATAAAACTCATCTATCTAGTTTAGAAGTTAAGGTTCCATGGATGTTTGTACTCTCAAAGTGGTTTCTCCTCATAATGGGGGCCTTATAACTTAGAGCACCATGGATCATTTGTGGTTACTTGAGGAGTAAGTATTGAGTATATCTAACATGAATGACCTTTTTGAGTTATATCCTTTGTAATTTCAAACTTCATAAATTATCATCTATTGAGAAAATCAACCAATAAAATGTCAATTAATGTGAACTTGAACATACTCTATATAAAAGTGAAAATTGAATAATTACCAAAAGGAATTATAAATGCATAGTTGTAGACTTGAGAAATGTGAAAGTAGACATGTTTTCATTACAAATATCAAATCTTACAAAATTTACAAATTATCAGTATCAATGATTGTACAACTTGAAGTGCTTGCAAATGCAAGAAATCATCACAAAATTTGTGATGAGCATCCATGGTGTAAAGTATTTCTAGAACGATTCTAGATCAAAATGATTTTTAGATATCTTAGTAGGAGAGAAGGCATCATAGATATTTTTTCTCTTGTCCATTACTTAGTTTGGAAGAATGTGAAACGAGCCCTCATGCTAAACAAACCAGTCAGCTAGAAATAAGACATACTTGGTGATGCTCTTGAATGTAACCAAAAGCAAAGACCTGTAGAAAATTTAGAAGAAAAGATGTGTTATTAACTCGAATTGCTCTTCCAAAGACTAATCCATTGAGAAATGTGTAGATCGCACGGGTAGAAGAATAAGAAATTTGGGAGAAATCCATCGTTCAAAGAGTCGAGGTTGTTTATCTTCTAGAATAACAAGCTGAAAGGGAGTGGATCTTTCATGAAAGCGACATCAAGCTAATCAACCTCCTTTGAAATTACCTTCAAATTTCAGCTATTTCTCTCATTATTTTGAAGTTAAACTTGTTTCAGAGAAAAAAAGAAAATCATGACATAGAAAAAGATATATGGAAAAGAAACTACCAACCTCATTTATAGTTCAATTTCAAAGGAATTTAGCTATATTATCCACTTTCTTCACAACCTATGAACAATAAAAAATAAAATATAAGTATTAAAGAGAGAAATATTATAACATGTATAATAAAAAAAATTGTAGATTCCTAACCTTATGCCCTTGTAAATATAACTTATATTCAAATAGATCATCAAAAATATCTTTTCTCATAGAAAACCTTGTTAGTCCTAAGTTGGATATCTTCAACTAAAAAATTGTTGCAATTTACATAAACAAAAAGAAAACTCCATCATTAAGAAATTATTAATGTTATGGAATGAGTAATGCTTTGAAAATTTCATGCAGTGTTCAGAATTTACTTGTAAGGCTATGGAATGGTTGTTATTCTAACTACAGAGAAAGAATTGTAGCCAACCCACAAACAAAACATATGTAGGTAGGTTAAAAACATACTAAATGCCATCAACAACTCAAAATTTTAGAAAAATGCTGAGATCTTCATGTTGTTCTTGGAAAGCACCTATAAGGGTATGAAGTGGTTGTTCATCCACCAAAGTAGAAGGAAATATGTTTGTAACAAATAAAAGCATCTATAGATAGGTCAAAGATATATTCAACACTATAAACCATACAATATTGTAGAGTAATACTTATAATTAATAGAATATCTCATTCTAGTAGAGTTTTCAAGTTTCATAGTTGCCATTTCAAGACATGTTGTGCAATAGCAACCATCCCATTGTCTTTGTGGCCACATTGAAGACCCAAGTTTCCAAGATGTCTAACTTGATGAAGCCCATATCTAGAGGGTTACATGTACAACCATGTACCTTTGGAGTACTCATGTGGCATCATTGTCGATCTGTATATTTGATTGTGACATCTTAATAAGAGAACTTCATCTTTTGGTTGCCTAAAACCTTTACATGTTGGCATTGCAGTTCAAGGTCTTCAATCTACAATAGTAGTTCAATATGGGAGATGCCTATAGCTTGGAATACACACACAAGAGCTTCAATGGTGTGCTACAGAAAGAAACTAGTGGAAAAAAGATGTCCTTTTGGTACCTAGTATGAAAATATGAGGTTTGGGAGGGAAATACCTCTTTTCTTAGTATTCTTAAAAAATTTCAATTTTTCTAGCTCAAATCATGCATGGGTTTTGAATTTGTGGTAAAAAAGAGCACTTTTGTCCCTAAAAACTATTGGAGTTAGACATCTGTGGAAGCATGCAAACAACACAAGGAAGAAGAAGAAGCTTGGAGCACAACACACAATACTGAATGTATTACTAGAGAATGTACAAAGATAAGTAGCCCGTTAAGGCTATAGGCGTATATACAACCCAGGGGAAAAACCTCCTAAAGAGGGAAAAAAATGCCCCAGTGGTCCTAGAGTGTTCACACACATCACTACCTAAATATATCAACAAATCCCCCCTAGGAGTGATGTGGTGAACAAGAAGCAGGCACTCATGTATAAGGAAGTGCCAAGCTATGTGGAAATCACTGTGCAAAAGTAAGCAAGCCCAAAGCTTTGCGAAAAGCTTCAAACTTCTCACGAGGCAGAGCCTTTGTGAAAAGGTCTGCAATGTTCTCCTACGTGGGCACATATGCCAAGCTGATCTCTCCAGCAGATATCCTCTCCTTGACATAGTGATAATGCACCTCAATGTGCTTAGTGCAAGCATGGAACAAAGGGTTCCTTGCAACTGCCAATGCACTCTGACTGTTAGTGAAGATGGTGGTGCAGAAGACTAACCAACACCCAAATCAACTGTAAGGCGTCTGAGACACACACACACTTAATAGTCATTGTGAAAGCTGCCCTATACTCAACCTCACAACTGGAAGTGGCCACAATAGGCTGCTTCTTGCTCAGCCAGGATATGCATGAGCTACCAAGCATGAAGCAAAAGTCACTGGTGGACATACGAGTGTCATAGCAACCAGCCCAGTCAGAGTCAAAAAAAGCATGCAAATCTAGAGGTAGTGATCCCCCCTTGGGATAAAACAACCCAAGTAGTCGGGTACCACTCAAGTAGTGAAAGATGCGTGTAACGGCCTGCCAATGCTTGACACCTGGGTAATGCATAAACCTGTGCATATGTGAGAAAACAAACTGAATATATGGCCGAGTAATGCATAAGTAAATTAAGCATGCAACAGCTTGTTGATAGAAAACAACATCAAATGCATCTTGAGCATCACGAATGCTCAATCCTAAACCTGTCCCCATAGGACTGGCAATAGGCTTACAATTTTCAAGGCCAAAATGCTGCAATAATGTGTCAATATATTTTGTTTGACACAAATCCATTCCACCATCAACTTGCATAAATTGAATGCCCAAATAGTGATGCAAATTGTTGGTGCATTTTGCCCAAGCCTACATGCTTGATATGCTTGATATTATCCTCATTTGTAAGTCACATGAGTAGTCATGTGAACACCTCTTGTAAAAGAGTACATTTTATCTCTTGTAAATGGAAAAAGAAAAAAGGAAAAGGATGGCTTACCTCATCCATGATGTAAAAGCAAATTCGTGGCTCCAACTACCAAAATCACGAATTTTTGAGCTGAGGGAATCTCTCCTAACTTTGGGGATCACTTTTAGGTGGAGCCATTCGAATTCGAATTCAAAACTCCCTCCAAGAATTGCTATAAAAGGAGCAAGAAGGAAGAGGCGAATAGCAAGCCTTGTACGTGACCACTTCATGTCATTTTGTAGAGATTGAAGAGCTTACTCCATAGCTCTATCATTCTACTCCCATTGTGCAAAGATTCATTGCCAATGTGGTTGTAATCATATGTGAATCTATACATTTATTATCATCTACCTCTCTGTTTTGTTCTCTGCTATACTCACTCAGAGCAGTAACTTCAGAAGGTCATATCTCGAGTTTTACTGAATCTTTTTCAGTGTTTTAAAGTGTGTTGGATAGCTCTCACTGTCTAGTTTCTACCTATAAATTTTCAAGGTCATTGGATTTATACTTTTGGAGATATCTGCATTTTACTGCTTACTGGTCTATCTCTGCAGAGCCCCGAGAATTGTGGGAATGTTCCAGAACTTGATGAAACTTGTTCTCAGTGCTCAGTCCATCATTTGAAGTGTTTTAACTTGGAATAGGAAGCTTGCTAAGTCTATTTGCTATGCCCAAAAGGAATTTTTCTAATTCCTTCCAGGTTGAGAGCACTGTTCATTTTTTCCAGCAGGTGTATGTCCAAAAATAGCAAGTTTTGGGAGCTAGTCATTTCGCAACTTGTCGGTCTTGACTTAAACTTTTGGGATACATGTTCCAAAGTACTTGGCTGATATTTTGGTGGATTTAGGAAGCTCAAAGGGTCTACTAATCAACTCTGAAGTCTCAGTTGGCTGGTGTGAAGCTGGTTGTAGCAGCACCTACTCATCTTTGGATTGCATCCACCATCTCTCTTCACAGTGGTATCAGAGCATAGTCAAGCAACATGGGAGATGGATTTCCATCAACAATTGACAAATTGGATCGAAACAACTACCCGGCATGGTCTCTAAGGATGGAGGCTTACCTTCAAGGGAGGAATCTATATGGATTCATATCCGGAGATGAAGCAATGCCAACCATGAGGAACAAAGGGCAACCATCACATGAAGAAGTGGAAGGACTTTCGAATTGGTGTTCGAAGGATGCACTTGCAAGGTCCTATATTCTAAACTCAATCTCTGATTTTCTTTTACCTCATGTCAAGGGATGCAAGACATCAAGAGAAACCTGGAATGCACTTGCTTCTTTCTTCTCTTCCAACACTCGAGCAAGGAAGAACCAATTGTGGATGGAGTTCACAACAATGAAGAAAAGCCCGAAGCAAAATGTGACTGATTATGTCACAAAGATGAAGGAGATTTCCGACCAACTTGGAAGCATTGGAGAGGTAATTGAAGAGGAGCAAATCATAAGACAAATCATGAATGGAATCAAAGCAGACGACAAGTGGGAGTCATTCACAACAGCCATGGATTTATACATGGATATGCATGTACCCGACCTCAACACACTCATGGGCCAACTCTTCACTCATGAAGCAAAGATTAGCAAAGGTGGTGAGTCCTCAAGAGGTAATCAAACTTCTGCCTTATATTCTGATAAAGCTAAGGTCAAGGACAAGTCAAAGAATAGAAAGAATGAAGATGAAGGAAGCTCTTTCCAAGCAAACTTTGCAGGTAGAGGACGAGCTAGAGGAAGAGGCAGAAGTGGAAAGCAAGGCAGGGGGAGATTCCAATCATCTCAACCTTGCAACATATGTGGCTTATCTAACCATACTACTGAAGAATGTTTCAGGAACCCGAGGAACTCAAGAGGAAGAGGATTCAATAGAGGTGGCTATGGATCAAATAGAGGCAGGTACAATGGAGGCTACAACAACAACTACTACAACAACAATTACAACAACAACAACAACTATCAAAGTGGCCATAGAGGAAGAAGAGATTACAATAACTATGCAGAGGACCAAAGTCAAGAAGATTCATTATTGATTATGAATCTATCAACGAAGAAGGGTAAGGATGATGATCACATATTTTACATTGATTCGGGATGCTCGAACCATGTAGCAGGAAATGTGGCTTTACTTTCTGATTTGGAAGATCCTCATAACAAGCATGAAGTGCAGACAGGAGATGACACAAAGCACTCAGTGGAGAAGATAGGTAATGTGAAGACATCAGATGGGAATATGAACCTCTTAAGCAAAGTCTTGTATGTCCCTACAATTACCAAAAATTTAATAAGTGTTGGACAGATTGTTGAAAAAGGATTGCAGGTTAGATTCAATCGATTTGGAGCATATGTTGAAGACCCAAGGCAAGGCTTTCGAAGGATTGCCAAAGGAGAAAAGACAGGAAGGCTTTTCACTTTTGAAGTGGAAGATACAAAGAACATAGCTTTGTTTAGCTATGGATCTCAAACTCTAACAGAGTTGGAGATATGGCACAAAAGGCTTGCTCACATTGGTGAGAGGACACTCAAACAGATTTGCAGGGACCAAAGTGTACTTGGTTTGCCTAATATCACAAGGCAACACATGATTTATAAGTGTGAAGCTTGTCAACTCGGCAAGGCTCATAGACAACCTTTCAATAAGAAAGGATATATGTATCAAAATCCTTTGGATCTAGTGCACACGGATGTGTGGGGTCCAAGTAAGGAGCCATCTATATCAGGCTCAAGATATTATGTGTCTTTCATAGATGATTGTAGCAGGTGGACCATTCTGTTTTTCATGAAGCACAAGGATGAAGTGTTTAATTGCTTTAAGAAGTATATTGCTCTTGTTGAAAATCAAACAGGTAGGACTTTGAAAAGACTCAGATCAGATGGTGGAGGAGAATACTTCTCTTCTGAATTTGATGCCTTCTTGCATGAAAGAGGCATTAAAAGGGAAGTCACTACAAGGTATACACCTGAACTCAATGGTGTAGCAGAGAGGAGGAATAGAGCTATCGTCGAAGCTGCAAGGTCCATGCTCAACGAAAAGGGATTGCCGAACTACCTATGGGCAGAGGCTGTGTCTACAGCCACATATCTCATAAATAGACTTCCATCTAAGTCACTAGATGGAACCACTCCATATGAAGTGTGGAATGGAAGAAGACCTAGTCTAGAGCATTGTAAAATCTTTGGATGCTTAGCCTATGCTCACATTCCTTCTCAAGTAAGAGGGAAATTGGATCCCAAGGCAGAGAAGTGTGTATTCATTGGTTATGATCAAAACCAAAAAGGATATAGATTGTACAATCCAATCAATAAAGGATTTTCTGTGAGTAGAGATGTAATTTTTGATGAAAACAAATCATGGTTTGATGATGACAGGAAAGTGAAGCTGCCATATGACTTGGATGAAAATTTTCCATCACTTCAACCAAAGGAGCCAAAGCAGATTGAAGAAAGTGATTCGGAGATTGACCTAGAAGACTTGGAAAGACTAAAGCTATGGAAGAACAAAGGTAAAGCAAAGATGCAGGATGCTACATATGGACCCGAGAGCTCACATCAACCACTTAGAAGGTCTTCGAGGGAGAAGAAGAAACCAGAGAGGTTTGGTTATGATACTTCTTTGGTCACCAAGCACTCAATCTACATTGCAAAGGATTCAACCAATGAAGAACCTACCACATTCGAAGAAGCACAAAGCAAGAAAGCTTGGAGAGATGCAATGGATGAAGAAATGGAAGCCTTGAAGGAGAATGACACTTGGGAGCTTGTACCTAACAAGCCATCTATGAAGATAATCGGATCTCGATGGATATACAAAATCAAGAGGAATCCAGATGGAAGTATAAATAGACACAAAGCAAGGTTAGTTGCTAAAGGGTTTGCTCAAACCCATGGTATTGATTATGAGGAGACTTTCTCTCCTGTTGCAAAAATGCCTACAATTAGGGTTCTCATAAGTCTTGCTGCATCTAGAAATTGGAATCTTTATCAACTTGATGTAAAGAATGCTTTCTTGAATGGATGGATTTCTGAGGAAGTATATATGGCACAACCTCCTGGATATGAGGATGCACATCATCCTAACTATGTATGCAAACTAAAGAAAGCTTTGTATGGATTGAAGCAAGCTCCAAGAGCTTGGAATTTCAGATTGGTTACTTATTTGCAGGACCAAGGATTCAAAGCTAGCAAGGCGGATACCTCTTTGTTCATAAAGAGGAATGGATCTGAAGTGATCTATTTATGTGTGTATGTTGATGATATTATTATCACAGGCAATGATCTTGAAGGAATCAAACAGGTAAAGAGTCAAATGAAGGAGGAGTTCAAAATAAGTGACCTCGGACCACTCACTTATTTTCTTGGATTGGAGTTGATCTACACAGATTCAGGTATATACATCACACAAAGGAAGTATGTCCATGACATGCTTGTCAAGTTCAAGATGGAAAATACAAAGTGTGCAGGTACACCTATGGAGCAAAATCATAAGCTTAGTGCTTATGAAGGAGAGCCAATTGAAGACATCACAAGCTATCAAAGCTTGGTTGGAAGTTTGAACTATGCAACACTCACAAGGGTGGATATATGCTATAGTGTTAGCATATTGAGTTAGTTTATGCATAAGCCGAGAAGACCACATATGGAAGCGGCCAAGCGAGTCCTCAAGTACCTAAAGGGGACCATGAATGAAGGTTTGTTCTATTCATATACTTCAGATATTGAGCTAAAGGTCTACTCAGATGCAGATTGGGCCGGATCTAAAGATGATAGAAGAAGCACATCAGGGTATATATCATTTGCAGGTTCAAAAATCATTTCTTGGTCATCGAAGAAGCAACCAACCGTGGCATTATCTTCTACCGAAGCTGAATATAGAGGTTTGGCTAATGCAACTCAAGAAATCATGTGGTTAAAGTCTTTGTACACAGATCTTGGACTTCATTCTTCAACACCTCACATTTTTGGTGACAACACAAGCTCACTACATCTAGCAGCTAATCCGGTATACCATGCTAGAACCAAGCATATTGAAGTCCACTACCATTATGTAAGGGAGAAGCTATTGAGCAAGGATATTCAACTATCCTATGTCTCTACAGATATGCAATGTGCAGACATGCTGACGAAAGCTCTTGATGGTACGAAGCTAAGTAGATTCAAGTTGATGATTGGCTTGCAGGAAATCAAGGACAATTGAAGACTTATTTGGAGGCCAAGCATGTTAGGCTTGAGGGGGAGCTGTTGGTGCATTTTGCCCAAGCCTACATGCTTGATATGCTTGATATTATCCTCATTTGTAAGTCACATGAGTAGTCATGTGAACACCTCTTGTAAAAGAGTACATTTTATCTCTTGTAAATGGAAAAAGAAAAAAGGAAAAGGATGGCTTACCTCATCCATGATGTAAAAGCAAATTCGTGGCTCCAACTACCAAAATCACGAATTTTTGAGCTGAGGGAATCTCTCCTAACTTTGGGGATCACTTTTAGGTGGAGCCATTCGAATTCGAATTCAAAACTCCCTCCAAGAATTGCTATAAAAGGAGCAAGAAGGAAGAGGCGAATAGCAAGCCTTGTACGTGACCACTTCATGTCATTTTGTAGAGATTGAAGAGCTTACTCCATAGCTCTATCATTCTACTCCCATTGTGCAAAGATTCATTGCCAATGTGGTTGTAATCATATGTGAATCTATACATTTATTATCATCTACCTCTCTGTTTTGTTCTCTGCTATACTCACTCAGAGCAGTAACTTCAGAAGGTCATATCTCGAGTTTTACTGAATCTTTTTCAGTGTTTTAAAGTGTGTTGGATAGCTCTCACTGTCTAGTTTCTACCTATAAATTTTCAAGGTCATTGGATTTATACTTTTGGAGATATCTGCATTTTACTGCTTACTGGTCTATCTCTGCAGAGCCCCGAGAATTGTGGGAATGTTCCAGAACTTGATGAAACTTGTTCTCAGTGCTCAGTCCATCATTTGAAGTGTTTTAACTTGGAATAGGAAGCTTGCTAAGTCTATTTGCTATGCCCAAAAGGAATTTTTCTAATTCCTTCCAGGTTGAGAGCACTGTTCATTTTTTCCAGCAGGTGTATGTCCAAAAATAGCAAGTTTTGGGAGCTAGTCATTTCGCAACTTGTCGGTCTTGACTTAAACTTTTGGGATACATGTTCCAAAGTACTTGGCTGATATTTTGGTGGATTTAGGAAGCTCAAAGGGTCTACTAATCAACTCTGAAGTCTCAGTTGGCTGGTGTGAAGCTGGTTGTAGCGGCACCTACTCATCTTTGGATTGCATCCACCATCTCTCTTCACACAAATGCCCCAAATCAGACATCTCAAATGAGGCATGCAAAGCAGCCTTAAAATCAGCAATATGTGTGTCATGAGGACTAGTGATCAGCATGTCATCAACATAAACCATAATGATCAGAAGTACATCATTAGCATGCTTAATATATAAGGTGTTTTCAGTTGGACTGTTCTCAAAACCATGTGCAATCAGATAGGCATGTATCTTTTCATACCAAGCACATGGTGCTTGCTTTAAACCATATAATGCCTTCTTTAACCTGCACACGTGGTTCTCATGCCCTTTCTACACAAATACACGGGGCTGAAAAACATACACTTTTTCATGCACTTCACCATTCAGAAATGCTATTTTGATATCCAACTGATGTACATTCAAACCATGATGAGCTACAGCTTCACAGATGCTATGAACAGTAGTCATTCGACAAGTAGGTGCAAAGGTCTCAATATCAATGCCTCTTTCCTACGCATAACCCTTTGCAACAAGCCTTAAAACCCTAATCTTAAAAACCTAGACCTAAAATATGTATATGTGTGTATGCATGTGTATGTACATATATATATATGTATTATATGTGCATGTGTATGTGTGTATATATGTTATGCATGTGTAAAAACCCTAAAACCCTAATCTTAAAGACGTAGACCTAAAACATGTATATGTGTGTATGCATGTGTATATATATGTGTATGTGTATGTGTATATATATGTGTATGTGTATGTGTATGTGTATATATATATATATATTATATTTGATAAAGAACCTTAAAATCCTATTTTTATATATTTATTTATATATATTTAAAACACTAGCTCTTTTGATATTTATCTATCTATACAATTATCCTATTTTATATATTTATTTATTTATATATTCAGATTTTTTCTTTATTTTTTCCTTATATAAATTTAATTGAATTATATGTATGTAAAAACCCTAAAACCCTAATCTTAAAGACCTAGACTTAAAATATGTATACATGTGTATGCATGTGTATATATATGTGTATGTGTGTATATATGTTATGCATGTGTAAAAACCCCTAAAACCCTAATCATAAAGACCTAGACCTAAAAAATTTATATGTGTGTATGCATGTGTATATATATGTGTATGTGTACATGTGTATATATATATATATATATATATATATATATATATATATATATATATATATATATATATACACACACACACACACAGTACACACACACACACACACACAGATATATATATATATATATATATATATATATATATATATATATATATATATATATATATATATATATATATATATATATATATATATATATATATATATATATATATATATATATATATATATATATGTGTGTGTGTGTGTGTGTGTGTGTGTGTGTGTGATAATATGTGTATGCATGTGTAAATAGCTTAAAAACCCTAATCCTATTTTTATATATTTGATGTGAAAAAAAAACTTAAAATCATAATTTTATATATTCAATTATATATATTTTATTAAAACACTAAGTATTTTCATATTTATTTATCTATACTGAAACCATATATGTGTGTATATGAGTGCATGTGTGTATATGTGTGTGTGTATATATGCATGTGTGTATATATGTGTGTGTGTATGGATGTCTAAACAACATAAAAACCCTAATCCTATTTTTATATATTTAATTTCCATGTGTGTATATGTGTGTGTATGTATGCATGTGTGTACATGTGTGCCTGTATATATGCATGTGTGTATGTATGTGTGTGTATGTATGCATGTGTGTATATGTGTATGTGTGTGTATGTATGCATGTGTGTGTATGCATGCATTTGTGTATATGTGTGTATATGTGTGTGTATATGTGTGTATATGTGTGTGTATGCATGTGTGTGTATATGTGTGTATTTATGCATGTGTCAAATGTTTCTTCAGGTTTACACTAAAGCTTGTATACCCACTTTGTGCCAATGGCCTTCTTGCCAGGAGGCAAGTCACATAAAGACCAAGTACCATTGTTCATTGTACCATCATATTCAGATTGCATTGCAGCCATCCAATGTTCAAAATTTTGTGCTTCATCAAACAAAACAGGTTTAGTCTCATCACATAGGATAGAGGCAGCCATAGCATAGCAATCTGATGCAAAAGAGGCACTATGAGAGCCTAATCGAGTACGATATGATAGAGGTGCATCTAATTTGTTGTCACACAAAGTCTGCACCAGCCATTTTGTCATAGGTTTTGCCTGATCAATATCAGCTCTCTCATCAACAAGCGCATCAGAAATGGAATGATCTGCATCATCACATGAAATATGTTGTTCAGGCACTTATGCATATGCCAAACAACCAAAAACATGCAGATGAGCAATAGACGGCTTGCGACCATGCCAAGCCTCATATGAAGTGATAGACTACAACGCTTTAGTGGGACACTTGTTAAGTACATATGCTGCACACATAATAGCCTCAAGCTAGAAACTATATGGTAAGGCCTGACCCCTTGACCATACACCTCGCCATCTCCATGAGTGACCTGTTCTTGTGTTCAACAACTCTATTTTGTTGAGGTGTACACGAAAATGTACACTAGTGTTTTATCCCACATTCGGCCAAAAATGCATTTAAGATTCCCCCCCTCAATCAGAACAAAGGGTGCCCATTTTACATGTGGACATATTTTCAGCCAAAACCAGAAATTGTTTGAAGCACATAAATACTTCCGACTTTTCTTTGAGAGGATATACCCATAGATGCCTAGAAAAATCATCAATGAAAGTCACGAAGTAAAGATAATTTCCAAAAGAGGGTGTTTGCAAAGGACCACAGACATCACTATGAGCAAGCTACAGTTTTTGAGTGGCCCGAACTAAACCATCTTTTGGAAATGAGGAATGCTGCATTTTGCCCAAAATATAGCCTTCACATACATGTTTACCAGGTGCCTCAAGTTTGG
This sequence comes from Ceratopteris richardii, assembly GCA_020310875.1. NCBI lineage: Eukaryota > Viridiplantae > Streptophyta > Polypodiopsida > Polypodiales > Pteridaceae > Ceratopteris > Ceratopteris richardii. The sequence goes on from CM035406.1 coordinate 193,001,164, forward strand.
GCAAAGAGGATAACATTTCAGATTTTTGCAAGCATTGCAAACTAGCAAAGTTTAGATGACCAAAGCATGCATGCCAAAGCTTTGCATCTGACATAACTTGAGAATCATCTACTGGACATGCCAAATCATTCATTGATTTTTCATAATCTATGAGCTTATATAGCCCGAGAGCTTGATCTGCAACATGCATAATGGACCTGTTCTGCCTCGACTGATCTTCTTGCAACAGAGGGAGACTAACTTCTCAAATGAGAAGCCATTTGGATTTCCTTTGATCATCAAACGAAGAGTATAAGAAAAACTTTATATGAATCAGGAAGACCATTCAGAAGGGTCTGCACAAGTGAGCTATCTGGTATAACCTCATCAACAAAAAAACAATTCTTCCTTCAAGTCTTTGATCTTTGTTAGACAACTGTCCATAGAATCACCTTCATTCATGTGCTCACTCTCCAATTGTTTTCGGAGGTAAGCAACACAAGCCTCATTCCTACCTTAGTGCAATGTCCTAAGTGTATCCCAAGCACCTTAACTGTTATGCAAGAGTCAATGTGAGGAATAATGGCATGTTTGACAGACAAAGCTATCAATGCATGTACCTGGGCATCTCTGCCATCCCAACAAATTTGCTCTGCAATAGGTGCAACAAAAAACGCAGCACGAATAGGAATCTGCAAAATATCATCATCTTCGATACCATCTCCATCAGCTCCATCACCTATATTTGCACTACCTGTATTTGCAGGTGTAACATGACGTCTTTCAACACCCTGCACAATATTCCATAGTCCTTTTGCAACCAATACATATCGCATCATATAAGCCCATAAGGGGTAGTTGGTACCATCCAACTTATCCTCAATAGCTAACAGACCGAATACATCACTACTTTCAGCGATGGCCGGTGACTAAAATACATTGATGCAAAATATTGACTGAATCTCAAAAAATTGAACCAAAATGCCGAGACGAATTCTGCTAAACTTGTAGTAGAATTTGAGATGCTTATACTTCTAAACTGAAGTTGGTATATACCTTTGGCACAAAAAGACAAAATATCCTGCATAAGCACTATGATAGTGCCTTCAGAGGTCGAAAGGAGCTCAGATCGCGATTTTAGCACCACATAGCGAAGCTGTTTTGATCTCAAAAACACGGAATATGTTCACCAAAATTTGTGCGATTTTGAGATTGCAACCCAAGAAGTGTCGACGATGCCCTAGATGAAGCGGCGACCTACTCTGATACCAAATTTTGGAGTTAGAGGTCTGCGGAAGAACGCGAACAACACAAGGAAGAAGAAGAAGCTTGGAGTACGACACACAATACTGAATGTATTACTAGAGAATGTTCAAATATAAGTAACCCATTAGGGTTATGGGTGTATATACAAGCCGAGGGAGAAAAAAACCTCCTAAAGAGGGAAAAAAGTGCCTTATAGTGTTCAGAAACATCACTACCTAAATATATCAACAAAAAGTAATGGGGGGTCCATTGTGAGGTCTTATGATGAGCTTTTAAACTTTTTTAGAGATTTGAATTTGTGGGCCCATCCTAGTTATGAGATTCCTTCTCTCTCTCCTTCAAAGAAAAATATAAAACATAATCTCTCCTTTATCCTTACTCATTGAGCAAAATAGCAAGGATTGTTTTTTGGCTTCCCAAACTTATCTTTCTATATTTTGACTATCATCAAGCTTCTGTAGCTATACACATCCAGAAAAAGAAAAAGAATTCCATGATAGCATGAATAATTATTCCGATTTGCACAAGTTTTTGAAGTATACATGTACGTTTCGGTGTTAATCATATAGGTGTGGTATTTATGCTTTGAGTGTATGTGTAGGCGGTCGTATATGTGTCTCTTATCACATCAAATTGTTTTTTGAGATAGATGTAAGTGTACTACTGTGCCTAGGAATGGATAATACATATTCATTTTTAGAATCATATTTACATATCCTTGGATTAGACACACAAGGACGCACACACACACACACACACACACACACACATATATATATATATATATATATATATATATATAAACACATACACACACATTATATATATATATATATATATATATATATATATATATATATATATAATATATATATATATATATATATATATATATATAGATATATATAGATATATATATATATATATATATATATATATATATATATATATATATATATATATATATATATAGATATAGATATAGATATATATATATATATATATATATATATATATATATATATATATATATATATATATATATATATATATAGATATATATATATATATATATATATATATATATATATATATATATATATATATATATATATATATATATATATATATATATATATATATATATATGTGTGTGTGTGTGTGTGTATGTATGTGTATATGTATGTATGTATGTGTATATGTATATATATATATATATATATATATATATATATATATATATATATATATATATATATATATATATATATATATATATATATGTGTGTGTGTGTGTGTGTGTATGTATATGTGTGAGTGCGTGTGTGTATTTGTGTAGATAGATATATGTGTGGGAGTGTGTGTAGAGAGAGAGAGAGAGAGAGAGAGAGAGAGAGAGAGAGAGAGAGAGAGAGAGAGAGAGAGAGAGAGAGAGAGAGAGAGAGAGAGAGAGAGAGAGAGAGAGAGAGATGAAAAAGCACATATGTTTGTTCTAAATCAACGCATTTGACACACATCATCTAGAACTAGAAGGAATAGACAAAGTAGCCAGCAATATTAAAAGTAATGCCTTTTCTATAGGATCTCTATGAAAAATTATCCGTCATCACAAAGTGATGTTTACTTGAAATTAAATTTATTTGAAATGAATGTAAAGAGATTAATAAAGAAATTTTCAATTAACGTAGGATTTCATTCAAGGAGCATAAGCGTTTAATATTTGCAAACACATCAAGCTTGAGGCTTGTTTTTTAGCAAAATTAGACTAGATATAAGGCATGCACTTGTTCTAAGGTCACAGTTGATGTAGAATATAAGAACGATTCATCTACAAGTACAAAGATGGATGTTGGTAAATATGAAATACACTTCAAATTAAGGTCAACTTTATGATACAGCTATTTATTTGCAAATTTCCGTATAGTTTCTTGTTTTGATCAGAGGATGAAACAAGGAGTAAATATTGTTATTGAATGAAAGTATATTTTATCCTGAAATTAATTTTTTGTGTTTGCAATTACAAAGATGGATGTTGTGAAAAATCAAGGACACTTTAAATGAAGGTCTACTTTACTATAAGATCGCGTTAATGGAGCATTTTATGTACCTGCTTATTTAAATTGAAAGCTAAAATGATGAAACACGGCTATGTCAACCCACCCCATTCACATTCATCGCAACATGCATAAGTAGGGGTTACTTTTAGGTATATTTCAATCACATCCCCATTCCAGAATTTAGAATTGATCCTATTATAGTGTCTAAATCAGGTTGTATGAGTCATGAAAGGATGCCCACGTTGTTTGGTTTAGTGCTCGTCTCTAAATTTTTCTTCTATATAAAGAGATCCCCTTCCTCAAGTTACTTTTTATTCCTCTCACTCTATGTTTGGAGTAACATATCTCTTTTGCCCATGCCAAAAGAACTAAGTAATTGTTCACTTGATTTAAATCTTTGTATAATCTTCTCCTTCTCCGAATTCGATGCTATTTTCATAGTTTGCCTTACTTCTTATCTGTGTATAGAAGTTGTTGAAAGTTTTGGTTTTGTCTCCATAACATTTTTTAGAACATTATATTTTTGTGATTTCTCATATCTCTGTGTATCTTTTGGGGCTATCTACTAGATTCAAACGCTATGCTTGGCTTGATTCTTAACCGATCATGATGGAAACAAAATTCGCACATTTTTCCGTGCTATCAATTCCGTTGAAATCTGAGTACTTTTATGTCATATACCTATAGAAAAGAGACGAATGTCTGTTCAAATCTGTTTTTATCAATTTCCGTTGAAATCTGTTTTCATTTTTTTGTCAAAGACATATACCTATAGAAAAGAAACTAATATCCAACAATTAAGTGCACAATATTCTTGTAATATAGTCTAGAATGAAATTCTTTAAGCTAAAGAATCTTGTTTGTAATATGGTTTGAATTCGAAAATAAAATTTAGCATCGGAGATGTAAGAAGAAACATGGTAACATTTTTTTCATATACAGATACACAACAAAATAGTAATATATCCGTTTTAATATACACAATCACGTAAAACGTGTAGAGTGAAACATGGTAACTTCGTTTCTTATACAGATACACAATAGAATCGAAATAGATAATTTTTTTTCTATACGCAATCACGTAATAAATCCTAGGTGATCCAATTTCTTTATCCTTAGTCCCCTTTCCTAGATTTTCAGTCACTAGTATTAATTAGTTTTCCTCATCTCAGATTGATTCTCTGCGTACCTTGTTTAGCACCGTTACTAATCACTTTCTGATGACGCCGCATTCGTAACCTACTTCATCTGTTCATCTTGACATCGTAGGTTCTCGCTATCGCATACACACATAACGGAAAGTGTTAGTTGATTATCCTGTTCCTGTGAAGCTTCCATAAACAAGATTATTCATGCGCATATGATGAAGGAAGAAGAATCATCTCGATACCTTAATTATAAATCAGACATCTTAATTATAAATCAATCAATGAGTACATAACATGTGAATGGCGACTATTTTAAAACTAGCGACTCCAAGAGGTTCAGGAAACGGTTCTTTTAAGCTTGCCATATACATCAGGTGCTTGAGCCCCACAATCTCTCAAGTTCAAACTAATATATGGATAGAAGACTGAGATTCGCATGCGGGATGAGCTGCTCTTGTCTGAATCGATTCTTAACTGCAATTATCTTTTCTGTATAGAAATTTCTTATCACTAGTCCGTGAGGATAAAATTACGCGCACGAGATGTAGTCGAGAGACAAATGCCACAAGTCCACCGCTATTAGTTATAGTATATTCTTGAATTCAACAATGAGTTGTAGACTGCATATTTGTTAGTAGAAATGCAGCTAACGAAGAAGTTACTGCAGAGTCAAACATGATAAAAAATATTCATATGAAGTTATGCCGAACGGCATAATAATAAATCAGTTTTTCTTTATTGATGAAGGTAGCATAATAAAATTCGTTCCATAGCTGATATTGATTACGAGTGTATGCGGCTTAACACCATTATCAGTTACATTCTAAATGTGTCGCTGCCGCACACTCATCCATGTTGCTAGGCTCTTGCTATTGCGTGAGCACTTGAAAAGAAAAGGTTGTAATGTTATGTTATTCCTATGAAATTCCCCTTCAGAAACATATTCGAGACACATACATAGACTCAAACCAATATAATCATACTTAATGCTTATCCCTCGATCTAACAATCAATACATCTTGTTATGAATCCCTTACGCGATACCTGCACATACATCTTACAACGAAATTATGCACAATGGAAGTAAAGGTTCATCTGAAGATAGAGATTCAACGGATCGAAACATGGGTTTTTCAAGGATAATATATACAACAGGTGCTCGAGGAGGAAAATTTCTCTGATCTATACTAACATGATGATAAAGAGTTGCGAGTAAAGTGTGAAACTTACTGTGCAAGGACATGAAATGCGCCATGTTGGAAAAGGATATTTTCATATTGCAAATAAGTCTGCAGGCACTCAATTGCGCAATTATCATGACCTTAAGGGATTACGGATCCAGTAAAGAGTGATTTGGGCAGGAATGTGGGAAAGGCTTTGATCCAGCGCAACTGAGGGTATGAACTCAATTGTGATCAAGGCGATTGCTGGACCATGGTATACATTTTGAGAATAATTTCGGAATTGATGAGTTCCATCTGCGGATCTTCCATCATATGGATTATAACTGATCAGTAGTAATGGCGCCGGATCCATGTTCTGAGAGGCAGGTTGTTTGGATTCGCGTATACTGCACGCGGCCTTGTATTCAAAAGGTGAGCGATCGTTCGCCGCAAACATGAACGACGTGTCAAGTTATCCCTAGCAGTCAAGTCTTCCCTCTCCTTGGCATTCCGATGGGTTTCGACATCTCAATGGACCAACACTGGAACTGGGTCCTATCCAAGCTTGATAGCAAGCTGAATCATTGGAAAGGTATGCAAGTCAACTTGGAAGGGAGTGCTATGGTTGTGAACACTTTTATGTTGTCTACAATTATTTACTTTATCTCGTGTTGGAGACCTAAGGAGAAAGACTTGGCCAAAGTGGAAAGAATCTGCAGAAACTTCCTTTGGACTGGGGACCCCAACAGGAAGGGGATTCCCAAAATCAAATGGGAAACTTGCACTAGCCCTAAAGACTCAGGGGGCTTGGGAATTTTGGATATTGTTGGGTTTGCTGACAAGCTGGCGGCAAAGTGGCTTATCAAGGCTTGGAGCAATAGGGAGTCCTCTTGGGCTAAATTGATCTTCAGAAACACGGAAGACCTTACCTTAGTTGGCCATCCTTATTGGAAGGACATAGGGGTTCTCACACTTTTGTTCTCCCCCCACCCGGTGTCCCCTAAAGGCTCTAGCCTCGTGTGTTCCTTATGGAAGAATTGGAACAAGGCCAAACAGTTCATCAGAATCAGTGATGAGTGGAAGTGGGCGACTGGGATAAGACAAAATGACTCTATTTGGTTCCCGATCTGCGGCATTAGGGGGGTGGAGTCTTGGAACCTCCAAACTGCAAAGCGGTTATGGAACAAGGGGTTCAAACAGTGGAAACAACTTTGGAAACAAGAGACCAGCCAGTGGATTAGGTTCGAAGATTTGGATCCGAGACTTAGAGTTACCTTTGAGGAATAGACTCTTCTTCAAAGCAGGTGTTTAGCATGGGACCGCTCAACTGCCCGCCTTCTCTGCGGTCAAGATCTTCCTTGCCTGGAGGGCCTCAAATGGAGCAATGGTAAGAAGCTATCCACAACCCCCAACTTCAAAGAGGATTTAGATGTTCACCACACTCTTAACAAGAGATGGTGCCTTTCTTGGACCAAACTTCGGTGGGATCTAAAATTCATGTCTATTTGGCATCCCCTAATTGAGGTCAAAAAGTCTGTTCTCATGTGGCAAATCTTGCATAAAGGTATCTGGTCCAATGCAAGGGCTAACCAAATCTGTGGTGTGCCGCCATGGTGCAAGCATTGCCATCAGTGCATCGAAGATTTAGCTCACCTGTTCTTCGACTGCCCCAAGTCCCGTGTTGTTTGGCATCACGTGACCCGAGTATTGAGACTCAGGAACCAAATCAACTGGCAACAGGTGATGATGGGTGAGGCGGTTGGCTGCTCCTCGAGGCTGTGGAATGCCATCAGAGGTGAGACTCTGTGGAAGATTTGGAGGGAGCGATGTGCTGTCAATTTTGGCCAAACTCCTAAGGAATGGTCGATCGAGAAATCCTTGTTTCTCCTAGGTAAAAGAATCTCCCGAGATAAGAGATCTCCACCGTTTAGACATCACTGTATTTATCTCCTCGAAAACAACAAGTTGAAACCCAAATGGGTCCCACATGAGGGTGATGATAAATTTATCCGCCTCATTTGTAATGCCCTCTAGCTTGCCATACTCCTCCCCTGGATTGTGGGATTTGGGGGGTCCCATGGGCACTAGTCCCATTCACTTGTAACTTTTTCTCTTTATTTTAATTAAAGTCCGGGAGATTAGGCTAAGGCTGAACTTCCTTTTATTAATTAAAAAAAAAAAAACATGAACGACGTGGCATCCGTCGATCCCAAAGGGCATTCTTCGATTTGCTGTCCTAATACTACATAACGGTGCGGCAGATAGCTGCTCTTGTAAAGAGTACTCCGGTACTGAAGGAGTATATGGTTGGTGTCTACTAGGGGAAGGCACATACTCGGAAAGGCCTATACGCCTTGTTGCGTGGTGACCATCAACGGGAGTATCGATCCCAGGACGCACATGCGCTCCCCTGTTCGCGGCGGGCATGTCGTTGGTGTCATGATCTTCAGCACAATAGAACTTTAGGCTTCTCAGAAAGTGATGGATTGCTGGCAGTGTAATGTCCTGCCTACACACGGGACAATTTGTGTGTGACTGAAGCCACATATCAATGCATGACATGTGAAACAAGTGCCCGCATGCAGGGAGTATTCTCACTTTCTCTTGCTCCTGGAAATGGCTCAGGCAGACGGCGCATTCATTCTCACTGTAATGAGCGCCTCTACAGCAGCTGCTGTGCATCAGTTTTTCCTGTTTGTCGTCCTCGCGATCCCCAATCGACTGTAAAAGTTTCATACTCAGTTGACCTGGCGCTTCTGTGTCCGACGTGCAACGATGGTAGTAAAAAATAGGCAGTAGCCTCGTGAGCTTCTCTTCAAGGCCAGATACGCCCAACCCCAAAGCCACAGTCTCCGCTTGATTCGTGATTGCCGTCACACTGATAGCATGCAATCGCTCATCAGTCTCACGGATTTGAAATGCCGTATTGTCGAAAAAGGTTTGCGGCCTGCTCCTTATCCACAGTATGCATCCCTTTACTGTGAAAAATGCCCATGCCACCGTTATGAAAGCCGACAAGGCAACTACAAATACGACAGGAGCCCAAACGGAGGACGCACCATTGTCATTGCCATCTAGAGGTATTGAAATTGGGGTATACGCTGGAGGTGAGAAACCCTCATCATGGTAGTAGTACGATTCTGAGCTCGGTGCTGCGCATGGTAAGCTGGTTGGGAGGATATCTGCGTTACTGCACATCCTGTATTCTCACATGACGAGCTGCGCGGATCGGGCGTTGAGAGGAAGCTGGATATTTGGATGGAGATTACGGCATGGAGAACATTTCCAACTTTCTACAGTGCAAAATTTGCACTCAACCCCTTTGACCCACGACTCTCTCTCTCTCTCTCTCTCTCTCTCTCTCTCTCTCTGATACGGTGAACATGCAGGGGAGGTGATGCTCTTATCCAACCTGTAACTTAAGAAACTGGTTTGTTTGGGTGACCCAACGCCTAAAAATATTTGTATATATAATTAACTGGTGAAGAAGAACCAACTTCTGTACTCTTAATACTAGTGCTAAAGACTTCCTTTATGTTCTAAGAGCTTCTTTGAAGTGCACTGGAGGTTACTGTATGAAGATGATTATTGAAGCTCCTGGCCCTAATGCCTAGATTTCCAGAATCTTAAGTTCTTATCCTCCAGCTCAATGGAGAAATGTGTTACTGTGTATATACTGAGAAAATACTCAAGATAACAGGGCTGTATATAGCTACCTGCCTCTTAATTTTCTTGTATTCCCTTAGCTTGCTAGATTGTGTTCTTGCTGGCACAAATTCCTGGATGGGGATCTTGCCCTCTGTACTTTGTGCATCTTAAATTCATTTTAATTTAAATCTCTTTTCCTGTTTGCTCAAAGAAAACAAGTAATCAACTATCTTCATGCGTGAGCACGTACTCCTTTTGACTACCTATCATATAAAGACCAAGGGACAGAGGGAAACCACTCATGAATGAAATGAATAGTTGATTACAGGCAGGTTTGCTATTTCCTCCCATCTGAACAACATATTGATTGAAAATCTTAATCGACTGTCTGATTGAAAGCCGTCCAAGCCCACATAGCCTAGCGGTTTGATGCCTTGAGTCTCTAGGAGGACATCTTGAGTTCAAATCTTGATCTGACATATTTCGAGCTCCACAAGGATGAGTGCCTCTACCATACGAGATCGGATGTGTGAGTGTGTTTCCAATTCATTGTATTCTCAAAAAATCCTCAAAAGCCTTCACAAAATTTATCGAAACTCCTCGTCGTATGGAATGAAGGAATGTATGAAAACTAACATGAAATGGACTGTCGTACACGGTGAATGGATGTGATCAGACTCATACTATTAAACGCAAACCATGATTTATTGACCTAATTCGTGATAATGTTATGGACGAATTGAGATTATCAAACGAAAATGAATATCAGTTATGGTTCTGAACACGAATCATGCAATAATCCAGGTCTCTCTCATTTCGATGATTAAATAGGTGATCTTCATGCATATGTCCATAATGACGGCAACCAGAGTTTGTTGGATCTTTCATATGTGTGCTCTCAATGCTATTTTCTATAAACCAGAAAGTTAATTTGGTCGCCCAAAAAGCTGATAGGGACTCCACAAGAGCGCACAGCTTCTGACCAACTCAACTCAATAAACAGAAAAACGAAATAGCTTGACTTAGCAATTAGCCATCATCTGGATACAAGAGGAAATGACACCCTAGGGTTTCATCGAGTTTGTCCCATTTACACGTGCTTGTGCAAATTGTATTTCCTCATCGAGTAGAACTCGTCCCTTGGGTTCTTTCTCTCCTGAATGTGTCTCATTGTCGCTACTTTGGGTTGGGTGTGGGGCCCTTCTATTGGATCGAAATTGGCAACTGATTCTTACAACTATTCATTTAATTTTCACCTAGATTGTGGATTTCTTGACTAACCATTTGAATGTAAGACTATGCGCATTGATTACCTACCATATTAGAAGCTACTCGGATTTTTGAATTCAAACAAGATGTCTCATCCTCCCACCTCCTCCATCCCCTTACCCCTTAAGCAACCACCTATATTTGCACATAGTTGATATGTCAAGTTGTATGTGTTTGTCAAGTGTAGCAATATGATTGTAGGGCATAGTCAATTCTTATTCAAGGTGGCTTGTTCCTTGTAAACCACTTGTACTCTTCTTTTTGGGCCAAGTAAGGCACACTCGTCCAATGACTAAGAGAAGTGGCATCCACCCTTGGCTAGCATAGTCATAAGAAATTCCAACCCTCGCTCTATGCATGCAAGGCCAACATTTTCGTTGATTCACTTCTTCCGCATGCACTCGCCTAGCTGCTAGCCCCACCATGCTTTGAGCTAGGCAACTTATTCACCTTGTGAGAAGAGATGGATGACTAGGCTTGAGTTGGGGTGATCTCACTCATATGGGGGCCAAGTTGGGTGCTCACTCGCCCTAGGGAAGATCTTCAAGGCAAATTCGAGGTGGAGGGCAATTACTCACCTTGAAAATTTTTGGGGAAAGTAAAATTCAACTTAAAGAGGGGTTTTAAGGCGACTAATTCACCTTGATGGTGCGTGCATTACAAGGGGCTCCCTATCACCTAATGTTTGCACAAGGGAATGTTGTGACCTCATTATCTCATTGAATATGATGGACGCAACATGATTTTCAGTATCTCTTCAATTTATGATTGAAAATGGTCTATTTATGTTCATGGAATATCAAGCATCTGAGGATCTTGACAAGGCATCATTTAAGGCCACTACTCTATGTGGGCTCAACTTGGCAGATTCTAAGGCCATTATTAGTTGTGGACTCTCCTTGGTTGAGTCTAGCGCCTAAAATGGGTGACGAAATATCAAGCAAGATGACTATTAGGGTGACCATAAAGTTTGGGCGAGACCGCTACCTCCTAAACTGAATTGCAAAGAATGTATTGATAAAAAACTGAAGTGCTAGGCCCATTCCATCAATACTTGCATGATTGTTTGAAGAAGGGCCAATTTGGGCAGAACCTCCTAAAGCTACAATGAGTGATTCCTCTAAAATGCTATATCCACCAAGGGTGACTGTGGTTCATGATTTGCAAGATAGGAAATTCTCTCACCAATTAGGGTGACATCTATCCTAGGGTGGCCTCTCACCTACCACATGTTGTAGTGGACTCTTGCCCAAGGAGCTACGACAACTAATTCAACTATAAGGCAACTAAGGCAACTACAAAGAAACCATTGGCCATACATTCCAACTAAGGGAATAACTGCAATTCCTCTTCCAAGGGCGACTATATGTACATTTTGAAGGCTTTAAAGTGTGGAATGCTTAAGCTAAGGAAGTTTTACTCTCTTGGAGGGTGTTACACTCATGCAAGGTAAAAATGTGTGATGGTAAGGATTAAGGATTTAGGTGGAACAAAAGTGCCTCACTTCTAAAATTGGGCATCCCAAAAACCTCTTTTTTGGGACTCCCAAAATAGGGTACCACGTGCACTCATTTGTGGAACATCCAAGATAGGGTGCCCCATCTACCTAATTTTGGCATTACCACCATAAGACGATAGTGTGAACACTCGATTTGAGGCGGCATAGAATAAAATGAGAATTATTTTAGACTTGTTAGTAAGCGATAAAAGGGTAGGTAATTGTAGGAAAACCCACCACAAGGCCTTGCAGATGTGAGAAGCTCTCAATAGAGAGCCTAAAAGTGGTTGGTGACTAGTACCAAAATTATCTCTTTTCTACCATCACTTTCGTCAGTTTGTAGCACACGGCTGTCAATGATTAGAATCTGCAAGGCTAGTCTAGGTGACCTTTGGAGTCTATAAAAGAAGATGACACAATCTAATCTCTAGTCCATCTAATCTAGTTGAAGTGCCTTCTCTTGTCTATGTCTCATATGGTTGTACTCCCTTTTTAAGCTATCTCGTCATTACTCAATTTACATTGTTGCAACTTTGCCCATTATGTGTTGAGGCAACTTTATGGCCATTATAGAGACTTGAATATCGAGTTGTGGCTAATAGCATGTTAGTGTAATTGGGCAATCCTTGGTTAGTGTGTTTGAGTATGAAGCCTATTATATTTCAATTGTAGAGAGTATGTTGTTGTTTCAAATACTTTTTGTTGTTGATTTTGAGTGATCAAGTGTAGTCTTTGGATTGGCTACTAGACTACTTGTCATGGTCATTGATTTATTTCTACCTTATTGGAATCATTTTAAGTCGTAAGGATTTGTGGCTTCCTCATCGGTGTCTTCTTGTGATTCTTTTTTCATCACTATGGCTTCACTTGTAAATTGTACTATTATACACATGCACGTTATAGCGTATACTTCCCTAAGGAAGAAAACTACGTGAGTGAGAATATTACTAGGAATCTTGGTCTGGGATACAACTTCTACAATTTGGCATGCCTAGTGGGACCCTTTCATGATCGTTGTGAGGTATTTGTTGTAGTATGCATTTATTTCTTGTATAGTTCTTCTTTGATTTTTCAAATCTTTGTGAGTTGATCCCATATCCAAGTGGATAGGAAGCCTCTTCATGCTCATAAGAGCCCCACAATGTCAAGTCAACCTTCTTTTGATGAAGGTATCATCCTTTGCCTTTAGATCTCTACATTGACTTAGCCTCTACACCTCTTTCTAAAGAGCTTCCTAGAAGGACCCTTGGCTTTGCCTGAGACACTAAGAAACTCAAGAATGGATGGAGGACATGTAAAATTTATTATCTCAGTTATATATCAATTTCCCTAATATTTAAGGTTTAGTGCATGAAGATGCCGACAATCATGTAAGGAGTTTCATCTCCTTATGTCATGGACGAGGGTTGCAACCTCAAGAGGATGCCACACTAGTAATGTTTTTGTCTACCTTGGATGGACTTGTAAAAAATGGTACAACCAATACACATATGGGAAATTTTCCAACTGGGAGATCTTAAAGGCTTCTTGCTATCAAAGACTTTTACTAAGCAACTCTCCTAAACAAGCCTTGGAGCAATTAGAGAACTTGAAGTTACAACTAGTTGAATCCTTCCATGAAGTTTATACACATGCCAAAGCACTCATTTCTCATTTGTCGCATGCTCTAGGAGAATTTTTAGTAAAAGGTGGATTGAGAAGTCTTTCCCAAGGTCTTCCCAACAGTGTTATGGAAATCACTAAGACTAGATGCCACATTGGAGGACATTGTGGTAGCCACTTCTTGCATCAAGGAGGCTAGAGTGCATTTCAAAGATTGGATTCATGAAAATTATGTCAGTTTCTGGGACTTGATTGAGCAAATTAGGAGGGAATTGGAAGCATTGAAGATGCAATGGATTCAATAAGAGGAGAAGGTCAACTCGCCACTTGCATGCTATAATGATGATTTAGTAGTGCAACTTTGACCTAAAGTGGAGGAGTTGTAGACTAATCAAGGCATCTACATGCAAACTCTTGATATATTTAGGTAGAGATGTGTTTGAATACACTAGGACCATGGGGGCACTTTTTCCCTCTTTAGAAGGAATTTTTTCCCCGGCTTGTATATACACCTATAACTCTAATGTGTCACTTATCTTTCTACATTCACTTGGTAATACATTTAGTATTTTGTGTTGTGCTCCAAGCTTCTTCTCCTTCCTTGTGCTGTTCATGTGATTTCGTAGACCTCAAACTCCAAAAATGGGTAACAGGGCAGGTCACTCCTACATCTAGGACAACTAGCATGAATTTCTAGCACCACTTCATCTGTGGACTCTATCCACCATCTTCTTCACCACTGGTATGAGAGCAACATCAACGTAAGATGGGAGATGGATTCCCATCATTCATTGACATGTTGGACATGATTAACTATTTAGCACGGTCACTAAGGATGCAAGCCTATCTCCAAGGAAGAAGCTTACATGGATATATCTCAGAAGATGAAGAAATGCCAACATCTAGGAGCAAACGTCAACCAACAAGGGGAGCACAAGAAAGGTTAACTACATTGTGTGCAAAGGATGCTTTTGCCAGGTCTTATATACTTAAGTCAATATCTAATTTCTTATTACCTCACATTAGGAATTGCAAGACCTCCCAAGATACTTGGGAAGTACTTTCTTCATACTTCTCATTAAATACAAGGGCTAGGAAGAACCAACTATGGATGGAGTTTACAACCTTAAAAAAGAAACTAAAGCAAAGTGTAGCTCACTATGTAACCAAGATGAAGGATGTGGCTGACCAACTTGCAAGCATTGGAGAAGAGATAGACGAATATCACACAGTAAGGCAGATTATAAATGGCATTAAAGCTGATGATAAGTGGGAGTCCTTCACCATAGCCATGGATCTTTATATGGATATGTAGATAGCTGAGCTCCACACCTTGATGGGGCAACTCTTCACACATGAGAAAAAGCTCAACAAGAATGGAGACAACTCTAGAGGTAACCAATCTTTTGCCCTTTACACAGATAGAAATAAAAGTAAGGATAAAGGTAAAGGCTAAAAGAATGAAGAAGAGGCTAGTACCTCCAAAGTGAACTTCACAGGTAGAGGAAGAGGTACTAGAGGAAGGGGCAGAGGAGGAAAGCAAGGTAGGGGGAGATCCTAGAACACTTCATCTTGCAGTATTTGTGGTCTGACAAGCCATACCATAGATGAGTGTTTCAAGAACACAAGGAATCAAAGAGCAAGAGGCTTTCATAGAGGAGGCTATGGACAATCCAGAGGCACGTTCAACAATGGAGGAAGCAACTATCATAACAACTACAACAAAAATTATCAAGGAGGCTTTAGAGGTAGAAGAGATTATAAAAAATACATAGAAGACCAAGAGGATACTCTACTCATCATGAACATGACATCCAAGCAAGGTAAAGATGATGAGCATGTTTTCTATATTGATTTTGTTTGTTCCAACTATGTGGCTTGAAATGTAGCACTGCTATCTGATCTTGAAGAACCTAAAGGGAAGCATGAAGTACAGACATGTGATGACACAAGAAATTCTATTAAGAAGATTGGAAATGTCAAGGTTTTTGATGGTAACATGAACCTTTTGAGTAAGGTTTTATATGTGTTATCCATAAAAAAAATCCAATCAATGTTGGACAGATTCTTGAGAAACGCCTACAGGTCATGTTCACAAGGCATGGAGCATATGTAGAAGGTCCTCAGCAAGGTTTCAAGAGAACTAAAAAAGGTGAGAAATTTGGTAGACTCTTTACATTTGAGGTTGAATATACCAGAAATGTTGCACTCTTTAATTACAGAGATGAAAGCCTATCTCAACTAGAGATATGGCATTAAAGGCTAGGTCATATAGGTGAAATAACACTAAAGCAAATATGCAGGGATCACAATGTGCTTGGCATTCCAAATGTGTCCAAGCAACACTTGATTTACAAATGTGGAGCATGCCAATTTGGCAAAGCTCACATGTAACCATTCAATAGAAAGGGGTATATGTATGAAGACTACTTGGATCTTGTGCACACAGACGTGTGGGGTCCTAGCAAATAGTCATCAATCTCACGTTAAAGGTATTATGTTTCATTCATAGATGATTATAGTGGATGGACAATTCTTTACTTCATGAAGCATAAAGATGAAGTCTTTATATTTTTCAAAAAGTATTTGGCATTGGTTGAGAATCGGACATGAAGAAGCTTAAAGAGGATCAGATTTGATGGAGGTGGTGAGTATTTCTCACATGAATTTGATTCATTCTTACAAGACAAAGGTATAAAGAGAGAGCTCACAACAAGATACACTCTTGAATTAAATGTTGTGACAGAGAGGAGGAACAGACTAATAGTAGAGGCTGCAAGGTCACTATTGAATGAAAAGAAACTACCAAATTACCTATGGGATGAGGCTGTTTCCATAGCCACATACTTGATTAATAGGCTCCCATCCAAATCCTTGGATCATTGCAAAATCTTTGGCTGCATTGCTTATGCACATATACCCTCACAGAGTAGAGGGAAGCTTCATCCAAAAGCTAAAAGATGTATATTCATTGGCTATGACCAAAACGAGAAGGGTTATAGGTTATACAATCCCACTAAAAAAGGGTTTAGAGTTAGTAGGCATGTGGTATTTGATGAAAATAGTTCATGGTTTGAAGATGATTGCAGGAAGATCAAGTTACCTTATGACTTGGAAAGTGATTTTCTAACTCTCACCTAGGAAGATAAACAAGTACTAGAAGATGTCAACTCATAGGATGAACAGAAGATTGACTTCAAGGCTTGGAATTCAAAGGGCACGAAGTTCAAGCAATTAGAAGACATTCCAGAGTCTTCTAATCAAGCACTCAAAATATCTCAAAGAGAGAGTAAAAAACCCATAAGTTATGGGCTATGGCTATGACACATCATTAGTCATCAAGCATTTATGTACATGACTAAAGAATCTATGATAGAAGAACCTTCTTCATTTGAAGAAGACAATGAGAAAGAATGGAGAGAAGCCATGTAAGAAGAAATTGAAGCACTTCAAGAAAACAACACTTGGGATTTGATTCCCAAGAAACCAAGCATGAAGGTAATAGGATCCAAGTGGATATATAACATCAAGAAGAATTCAGATGGTTCTATAAATAGGTACAAAGCAAGGCTAGTGGCAAAGGGGTTTGCTCAAAACCATGGAGTAGATTATGAGGAGACATTTTCACCTATGGCTAAGATGCCAACAAGCAGGGTTTTGGTAAGTGTTGCTGATTCTAAGAGTTGGAACCTATATCAGTTAGGTGTTAAGAATGCATTCCTAAATGGATGGATATTAGAAGAAGTTTACATGGCTAAACCACAATGGTATGAAGATAAGGATAAACTAGGTTATTTATGCAAACTAAGGAAAGCACTCTATGGTCTAAAGCAAGCTCCTAGAGCTTGGAATCATAGGCTTGTCACATATTTGCAGTGTTGGTGCACCATATATTGCGGAATTCGCTTACACCACAAGAACTAAGCTAAAGTGATGTTAGAACACCTCTACAATCATCAGTAGCTTAGCAAACTTTCTGAAACTGAAAACCTTATAACTGTATTAGTGAAAACTGAAAATTCACTTTACAGAAAGCTTCACGTTTCCTTCAAGCTTCAATTGTGAACTAATTTACTTCAGTCTTTACACTACTGTATTTGCTTACAGTTAAATAATCTTTCCGTCACTTAACTGTGCCAAACTGTGTTTTGAAACTCACCAAAATTCCACCGGAACTTCACCGGACTGTCACTCGAGTGTCACCGGAATCTTGCCGGAATGTCACTGGAATCAACTGCAATTCTGTTTGTAATTACTTCAAATGTGTATACATGAAGTAAGGAAGTAATACGTGAACTTCCTTCATTGAATGAAATCTATCTGAAGTTTAAGAAAAACTTCACCAGTTCTTTTACGGTCAGACTTTGTACTGTGTACATGTCCCGTTTCATATAACTCTTTTGATCAGTTTATAGTTGAGACTCCTATCTTCAAGATAAGCTATCTCTCATGAAAAACTTTACATTGTACTACAAGATCTAACTCTTAGAAGTACCGAAAAATATTTACTGAGAAAATTGTAACTGTTAACTAACTTTCACAGTAACATGAAATCACTTAGATTTCTTCACAAGAAAATAATGCGCTCAGATATTTCCACATGAACATGTGTTTTCTATTAGAGAAGATGTGTACAAAAATTGACACGGCCTCACTCCGCTCATAGTCATGAGAACTCTCCTACTGAGTAGTTTCTCCTTACCATCTCTCTCAGATGAATACCCGACATTTCACGTTTTGTTATTCATCTCTACATACACAATCTCTGGCGTCTTCTACACATACATCTACTTATCCCTACGGGACTCTATTATATGCACTCTCTATTCCAGTTCTCTATGATCTCTTATATACAAATTTTTATCCGGCTTTCAACAAACTCAAATTCTGGAAGTTTCTACGCTGTATATTACAGACGTGAATTTGTCCCTTCACTAAGGCTTTGATTTTTTGACTGCTTTATTTTTGCTTCTCTTTGTCTTTATGTCGTTATGCATAATTAATGAGTGAATCTTCAACAGCTTCCCCTCAATCACTAATTAGTATCTTCCGATCTTTCATATATCTTTCTTTTCTTTTATACCTGCCATTTCTTTGAATCTGCTTGTCTTTACTCCATCCAAGCTCTTTGTCAAAATATCTGCAATCTGATCTTTTGTAGGAGTGAATACTATTTCAATCTCCTTTTCCATTACTTTTTCCCTCAGGAAATGATACTGAATCTCTATGTGTTTTGTTCTTGCATGAAATACTAGATTTGCTCCAAGATACAACGAACTCATATTATCTCCATGTATGATAGGTATACCTTGATCAATCCCCATAATTTTGAACAAGGTCTGCATCCATATCACTTCTTTAGCTGCTTCCACAAGTCCTTTATATTCTGCTTCTGTTGACGATAAAGCCACTGTATGCTGCTTCTTTGAACACCAACTGACAAGTCACTATATGCTCTCAGTTTTATATCTGATGTAAAAGGATAATATAATCCTTCTTTTATAGTTCTTTTGATATATCTAAGAACTCTTTGTCCTGCAATCCAATGTTGATCCTTCGGACAATACATAAACTGTGAGAGAACTCCTACTGCATAACTGAGATATGGTCTTGTTAGCGTAGCATAAATCAAACTTCCCACTAAAGATTGATACTTTCTCATATCTTTAAACTCTGCACCATCATACTTGCTGAGTTTATGATTGACTTCAAGCGGTGTTGAAGCTTCTCTGCAATTCTCCATGTTAAACTTCTTCAGTAAGTTTAGGAGATACCTTTCTTGCGAAACATATATACCATGATCTGTATATGTAACTTCCATTCCAAGAAAGTATGATAACTTTCCTAGATCACTGATCTTGAACTCCTTTTCAAGCAGTTTCTTTACCTCCTTGATTCCTTCATCTGAGGTACCTGTGATTATAATGTCATCTATATAAATACAAATGTAGTTCATACCTTCATCTGTTCTCTTGATGAGTAGACTTGCATCTGCCTTTGAACTTTGGTATCCAAGTTCATTGAGATACTTCACAAGTCTGTAACTCCAAGCTCTCGGAGCTTGCTTCAATCCATAGAGAGCTCTTCTTAATCTGCTTAAACATGATCTGGGTAACTGGAACTTACAAACCCTTCAGGTTGTTCCATGTAGACTTCATCTGATATATATCCATTAAAAAATGCATTCTTTATATCCAACTGACTTAGCTTCCATCCTTTTGATGCTGCTATAGCAATCAATGTCCTTATGGTTGACATCTTTGCCACCGGACTAAACGTCTCATCATAATCTATGCCATGCATCTGAGCATAGCCTTTGACCACCAGTCTAGCTTTGTATCTGGCTATCCTTCCATCTGCAAGTTTTTTAACTTTGTACACCCATTTATTTCCAATTACTTTCTTACCATTTGGTTTTGAAACAAGTTCCCAAGTCTTGTTTTCTTCAAGAGCATTGAAATCCTCCTTCATTGCTTCTTCCCATCGTTTCTTACCTTTTGCTTCACTGTAATTATGAGGTTCTTCATCTTCCTTCACTAAGTAAGCATAATTTTCTGAGTCAAATAAGAAGTGTGATAGGAATACCTTGTTGGTTGTTTCCTTACTCTGTTTGACCTTCTTAGTTCATATTCTTCATGTGTATCTGAATACACATCTTCATCAAATCTTGTTCCATCTTCATTTCTCATACCTGATCCTATCCTGGATGTACTTGCCTGCATATGATCTTCATCTTCATTCACCTGCATATGTGATTTTCCTTTTTCTTTCCTTCTTATCTCTTCTTCAATTGTTTCATCAGTATATTCTTTATCTGTACACCAGCTCTTTCCTTCATCAAATGTCACATCTCTGGAAACAGTAAACTGTTTGGTTAGAGGACTGCATAACCTATAACCCATCTGTTTTTCGTCATATCCGATGAACACATATTTTTTAGCTTTTGGTTCAAGCTTATGTCTCAGTTGTGATGGCACATAAGCATAGGCAACTGATCCAAACACTTTACAATGATCAAGTGTTGGTTTCTTACCCCACCAAGCTTCATAAGGGGTCATCCCATTTAAAGTTGTACATGGTAATCTATTTACCAGATATGTAGTTGTATTTACAGCCTCAGCCCAAAGATAATTTGGACAATTCTTCTCCTTTAGCATTGCTCTTGCAAACTCAACTAGAGTTCGGTTTCTTCTTTCTACTACTCCATTTTGTTGCGGTGTATACCTGCAAGTTATTTCTCTTTTGATTCCTGCATTCCACAGATAATCATTGGACTCTCGAGAAAAATATTCTCCTCCTCCATCAGACCTTAGTCTTTTGAGTTTCTGTCGTGTAAGTCTTTCAGCATATGCATGAAAATGTCTGAAAGCTTCAAATACTTCTGACTTCTCTTTCAAACCATAAAGAGTTATCCATCTTGTTGCATCATCAATAAAAAGAACATAATACCTTGAGCCACTCCTATCTGATAGGCTTCACATTTATGAATCATATGTTGGTTCTTCATATTTGGTAATCCTCTGACGGATTGTTTCTCCACCATAGTTTTGATTCCTGTTTCATTAAAATGTCCTAACCTCTTATGCTAGAGGTCTAACTCTGTAAATACCTCATCACCATGTGTGATCAAGGCTTGACCAACATTCCCTTGTACTTTCAGAGTAGAAAGTCTACCTTCCTTTTTACCATGGACAATTTGTTTGTATCCTTTCTTTGGATCTTCAACAAATACTCCTTCATTTGTAAATCTGACTTGAAAAGCTTTTTCTACTATCTGACCCACACTGATCAGATTCTTCGTAATTGTTGGAACATACAAAACATTTGTTAGTAGGTCAGCTCCATTCTTACACTTTACCTTTTCAATTGACCTTACATTATGTTTTGTATTATCACCTGTCTGTACTGTATGATTTGAAATACCTCCTTCAAGTTTTGATAACAATTCTATATTTCTTGACAAATGATTTGAACAACCAGAGTCAATATAGAATACCTTGAGGTTTTCATTCTCTGACGTACTTATCGAGTTCATCATCAACGTTGTATGACCATCATTCTGCGTATCATTCACATAGTTATAGTAGGTAGTGTTGTGAGACTGATTCTGTCCCCAACTTCTTGCTCCACCTCTACCATATCCGCCTCTTTGACTTTGTCTTCCTCTTCGATATCTTTCGCTTCTGCCTATACAATTATTGTTCTGATTCCGGTTTGATCCTTGTGAGTTATGCCAGCAATCATGAGCCAAATGATTGCTTAATCCACAGATCCAGCAAGCTTTCTTATTACTTCTTCCTTTTGTATTACTTTTACTTTTATTTCTGACACTACCTCGTCCTCTTGCATAATTTGCTTGAGCAGTCACTTCTTCTTCATCTTTTTCTTTACCTTTATCACCTTTCGTTTTATTCTTTGCGTACATAGCCGAACTATGTCCTTTTTCTCCATCTGTCTTCAAATCTTGCTCAAACGTTAGCATTAGTCCAAGCAACTGATTTAAATCTGGTACAAAATGATTTAAAGAAAGTTCAGTTGAGAGTACGAAAGGTTTCCACCTTTCATCTCCTCTCAATCCGGCAAGCACTTGTGCTATCAACCTGTGATCTTTGATATCTTCATCAATAGATCCAAGACTATCCGCCAAGTCCTTCATCTTAGTGACATAATCACTAATGCTTTGACTTTGATTTTTCTTGAATGTTGTAAACTCCGACCATAAGCTAGCCTTCCTAGCTTTCGTCGTATTTTGGAAATGATCTTCCAATGCACTCCATATGTCCTCCGCTTTCTCCAGACCTCTAATGTGCAGTAGTAGATGATCTCTAATTGTATTGTAGATATAGGCTCTTGCTGTTGCATCTTTCTTCTACCACAGCTTCAAGGCTTCTAACTCTTCTTTCTTCGGTTGACTGTCATCTTCGAAAGTCGGCTTCTTTTCTTCTCCTGTCACATATATCATTAAGTCCTTACTCATAAGTAAGGCTTCCATGCACATTACCCATGCCGGATAATTATCTCTGTCCAATTTGTCAATAGAAATGTGATCTTCCATGATCTTCTTGTTTCTGTTACTTCCGGTGAGTGTAACGTTAAAGAATTTTACCTTTTGTAAACCTTTACCTTGAGAATGACTTTGGAACACTTCTTGATACCGTTTGCTATCGATCTCTTTAGCTTTCACCTTTCTTTACGAGAATTCTTCAAATTCTCTTTCCCTTTCTTCTTTTGAGAAACCTTTTCTGCTCTTCAGAACTTTTTGTGTTCTGGTACCATTTGTTGATCTTACTGCTATGATACCGCTTGTGGATCTTTCATGCTCTAATACCACTTCTTGGATCTCACTGCTCTGATACCACTTGTTGGTGCAGCATATATTGCTTCACGTTTCCTTCAAGCTTCAATTCTAAACTAATTTACTTCAGTCTTTACACTACTGTATTTGCTTACAGTTAAATAATCTTTCTGTCACTTAACTGTGCCAAACTGTGTTTTGAAACTCACCAAAATTCCACCAAAACTTCACCGCACTATCACTGGACTGTCATCGGAATCTTACTGGAATGTCACGAGAATCAACTGCAATTCTGTTTGTAATTACTTCAAATGTGTATATATGAAGTAAGGAAGTAATATGTGAACTTCCTTCACTGAATGAACTCTATCTGAAGTTTAAGAAAAACTTCACCAGTTCTTTTACGGTCAGACTTTGTACTGTGTACATGTCCCGTTTCATATAACTCTTTTGAACAGTTTATAGTTGAGACTCCTAGCTTCAAGATAAGCTATCTCTCATGAAAAATTTTACACTGTACTGCAAGATCTAACTCTCAGAAGTACCAAAAAATATTAACTGAGAAAACTGTAACTGTTAACTAACTTTCACAGTAACATGAAATCACTTAGATTTCTTCACATGAAAATAATGTGCTCAGATATTTCCACATGAACATGTGTTTTCTATTAGAGAAGATGTGTACAAAAATTGACTCGGCCTCACTCCGCTCATAGTCATGAGAACTCTCCTATACTGAGTAGTTTCTCCTTACCATCTCTCTCAGATGAATACCCGACATTTCAAGTTTTGTTATTCATCTCTACATATGCAATATCTGGCATCTTCTACACATACATCTACTTATCCCTATGGGACTCTATTATATGCACTCTTTATTCCAGTTCTCTATGATCTCTTATATACAAATTTTTATCCGGGTTTCAACAAACTCAAATTCTGGGAGTTTCTACGCTGTATATTATAGACGTGAATTTGTCCCTTCACTAAGGCTTTGATTTTTTGACTGCTTTATTTCTCATTCTCTTTGTCTTTATGTCGTTATGCCTAATTAGTGAGTGAATCTTCAACATGCAGGATCAAGGATTTGTTGCTAGCAAAGCAAATTGTTCTTTATTCGTAAAGAACACTAACTCAAAAATTATTTACTTATGTGATTATGTGGATGACATAATCATTACAGGAAATGATGCCAATGGCATCAAGCAAATCAAATTTCAGATCGATGATGGAAGTGTTTAAGATCAGTGATCTTGTTTGGATAACATACTTTCTTGGATTAGAACTTGTGTATACAATTCTCGTGTGTTTATTTCTCTCAGGAAGTACATTCATGATATGTTGGTAAAATTCAGGATGGAGAACACTAAAATTGTAGGTACACCCATGGAACTCAACCACAAACTAAGTTCTCATGAGGGAGAACTTGAAGATGTTACCGGTTACCAGAAACTTGTTGGGAGTCTCAATTATGCAACCCTAACAAGAGTGGACATTTGTTATGGAGTAAGTACATTGAGCCATTTTATGCATACACCAAGAAGACTTCATTGGAAGCTGCCAAGAGAATCTTAAAGTATTTGAAGGGTACCATAAATGAAGGGTTCTTTTATCCATTCACTTTTGATTTGGACATCTAGATGTATTTTGATGCAGATTGGGCTGGCTCCAAGGATGATAGGAGGAGCACCTCTGGCTACTTATCTTTTGCAGGTTCAAAACTAACATCATGGTCATCAAAGAAGCAACCAACTATGGCATTATCATCTACAGAGGAAGAATATAGAGGCTTAACAAATGCAACACAAGAGGCTATGTGGCGCAAACTACTCTACACAGATCTAGGCTACATTCTTATACTCGAATGATTTTTGGAGACAACACTAGTTCACTTCATTTGGCTGCTAATCCTGTATATCATGCAAGGACTAAGCACATTGAAGTGCACTATCATTATGTAAGAGACAAATTTTTTAGCAAGGACATCCAATTGTCCTATGTATCAACTGATTTACAATGTGTAGATATGCTTACAAAGTATTTGGATGGAACTAAGATGAACATGTTCAAAATGATGATTGGATTTCAGAAAATCAAGGAGGAATGAAGAGCAAGCATGTTAGGCTTGAGGGGGAGCTGTTGATGCAAAGAGACCAAGCCTACATACTTGGATAGCTAGCATATATTTCATATAGTCATAAATGATCAGTCGCTTGTAAAAGTCAATCACTGTTTATCTTTGTTTAAGTGCCTATGTTTAGTGCACTACTCTCACATGGAATTAGGAGGCATCAAATCTCGAGTTATTTGGTAGACAATTGATGAGAGAATAAATCCTATCATTTAGCACTCACTTTATGGTGAGAATTTGAATTTGAATTCAAAGCTTGGCTCCAACTTCAACTATAAAGAGGGATCAAAAAGTTCATGTGTATGAGCCTCATTAGAAACATCATTGGAGAGGTAATTATGTGATTATTGAGCTCACCCTATAGCTCCATCACTACCCTCACATTTTGCAATTGAACATTTCCAATGTCATTGTATTTCTATGTGGTCTAATACATGTACATTGATTACTTCTCTACTTCACTTCTTTGTTATGATCATCTTAGAACAATGAACTTCTCAGAGCTTGATCTCAGTGCATGGTCGATCATTTGATGTGATTTAAAGCACTATAGATTTAATATAACATCTAGTTCATAGCCACAAAGTCTCATCATCATTGGTTGCCCCAATCATGAGATATCTTCATATCCTCTCTCTCTAGTCTATACACTAAAGCATCCTGATAAATATCGGGCAAGTACTCTAAGTTGATAAGCTTCATTCTCAGTGCACAATCCATCTTTTTTATTGAGATAACTCATGATTTGTAGTTATGTAAGTTTGTTAGATACCACCAAAAGAAATTTGGCTAATTTCTCGTAGGTTGTGAGCACTATTCATTCTACTAAACATGTGAAGCGACTAAAATAGCAAGTCTATGACCTTAGTTCAACTTTCTACTCATCCGTTTTGATCCATTGATTAGAGGATCATGTTCCAAAGTACATAATTGATTACTTGTGATCATTAGGAAGCTAAAGGGGCCTACTACACTCTCCACCACTTGTGCTTGGCTGGTGTGAAGCAAGGTTTCTCCATACCACCATCTCTGGAGTCTATCCACCATCTCCTTCAACAAAAGTGTGTTGATTTTTGCACTCTAATTGACATGATTGTTGAAGATGTTTCCGTCAACCCCTCACATGCCTTGATGGATTCACTGGCTATAATAAAATTCTTATTCACCCTAAAGATAGAGAAGAAACTGACTTTGTTACTCGTGGGACACTTACGTCTAGAAACTCATGGTGTTTAGCCTAAAAAATGCAATTGATTCATTTAACAGAAAAATGTATCAAATACTAGGTAAATGGCTAACGACCTTTCTCTACATTTTCATAGATGACTTTGAAATATTTGCACGTATAGATCGAAGAGCAGTGGCCCAAGATTTTCATTTGCATTTGGAAAGTTTGAAGGAAATATTTGAATAGTGTCTCAAATCAAATGTCACTTTTTTGACACCAAGGGTACTCTTATTGGCCACATAGTTTTAATTACCAAAGGGATAATTGTTTATATGATTAAGGTAGCCTCAGTTCTTTCCATGCCCATTCCATAGAGTCCAAAGGAATTGCACTATTTTTTAGGCCATGCAAGATACTATATGATATTTATATGAATGTACATGGAAATAGTTAAGCCCTTTTCAAGGACTACAAGTAAGAAGATCCCTTTCTCTTGGAGTCCTAAAGTAGAAAAAACTTTTACTGAGCTAAAACTAAGGTTATGTATTGCACCACTCCTCACTATTCCTAATTGGTTACTTGAGTTCTATGTGCGTATAGATGCCAGTCTTCATTTACTTGGAGCACTTTAGCAAAAACCATCCACACACAAAGTGAAACAACCTATTGCTTCACTACAACAGATCGATGGTATACCGAGGTTTTTACCGAGGAAAATGAACGCGGCTTTATTTACCGCGACGCCAGAGTAAAGGTCGGTGTGCGCATCGGTACCAAAGTGCCGGTATAAGCATCGGTATATGCGTCGGTATTACCGGCACCCATACCGGCGCATATACCGAGGCTTCTGCTGGAGATACCATCGCCAACACCGTTGCCTGCTGGGTGTACCGACGGTTATTTTGATGACACTACTGGGAGTACTGTCGCGTATATCGACGACCATACCTGCAAAACTTTTTTTGGGCAGAATGTTTTGTCTTTTGCTACAATAACATTACCATGATGTTGCTTAACAAAAGACAATACACTCTGCCAAAAAAAAACCGAGTACATGTGATGTGTACTCTAATGACAACCAAAAAATGATTTCATGAAACAGAGTATTATTGGACACAAAAGAGATAATCAGAATGAACTATGAACCATGTACAAAAGAAGTTATATATTTCAATAACGAAGCATGTACAAGAGTGTGGCAAACCACTGTCATATATGATGCTTTTACAAAATGTGGCAAAGCAATGTATTGCCATATGAAAATAAAATACAAAATATTGGTCTTCCACTACCATACACATGCAAAGAACGTTCCATTTCAACATTCCTACAACAAAGAACATTAATGGAATGAGATAAATTCACATGAAAACTACAAACAAAAAGTAAAAACCAAGTTTATGAATTAATTACCTCATCGCAAATGCTCCCATGAAACTACCGCACCGCGTCCCTCCAAGTCCTGCAATAGTGCAGTCAACCCATGACTATATCTGTAAGACTCCTCCGTTCGTGTTGGAGGACGACCCATTGCCAGCTCCTGAAACAAATATAAAAAGATTAGAGAAACATACATGAGAAATTTAACACAAATAAATTCAATAAATGAAATGATACGTACAAACTCATGATGCATCGTGTCATATCCGCCGTTGCCCAAATGTGACGGTCCAATTGTATCTAAATGTGTGGCTACGGCATTTTGCTGCTGGCGATATCGATCAGGAGTCTGCTGCTGCTCGTCACGAATCATGTCCCACTCCTCAGCATCTAACCATACAGGCTTTGGTAAGCCTTCTCTGAATGCATCACGTGCCTCGAATTGTCGATGGGACATGACCTCACGTGTGCTGTGCAGAATCCACTCTGAACTGACAATAGACTGTCCATCGGCTGGTCGGAACTCCTGGTAAATCATCTGTGTGATATAATTCTTCGGATCTTTATCCTGTTCAATCCATTTCAGCATGATGGAGTGTCCAAACTGGATAGAGCAAAGCTATCATATGCGTTGCTTTGCCAGCCCATCCATCACCGGAGCTCCATCTTGGATACTATACACCTTGGAGTCATCATGGTCATGAGCACCCCAAGGTGTACGTGGTGTTCCACGTGGTGTACTGCGTGGCATACCTACATCTGAGGTACTCGTCCTAGGAGTAGAAGCGGGTGACACAACGTCCTTCGCACTACCTTCACAACAACCACCTCCTCCGCCTCCAGACCTACCTGTAGATCCACTCCTAGAACCTCCTGCTCCAGAGCATGACCTCGATCTACGATACGGGCCAGAACCTATATCGTGTTGAGGTGTCGAATGCACATGTCTACTAATAGACCCAATAGGAGATGGCTGCAAAGATGGTCGTGGTGGAGTCACAAAGCTAGGAGACATACCTCCTACGGGAGTAGCACCACGCGCAGGAGTGACACCGGTAGGACTGACACCGGTGGGAGTGACACCGGTGTGAGTGAGGCCAGCAGGAGTGAGGCCGGCAGGAGTAAGGCTGCCAGGAGTGAGGTCGGGAGGAGTGCTACCTCGAGCGATCCAATACTGTGATGCAACAACCATATACACAGGAGGAACCTGAGAGATGAACTCCAAAAACTGCTCCTCTGTCATGGAATGTGGAGTGACTGGAGGACTGTCTCCCATCGTGCTCTATAATAGAAGAACTCAAATAATTAGCATGCGATAAGAAAAGTACTATAGAGAATAAACAAAAAAAAAACAAAAATTAGTACGTACAAGTGTTTAATTCAAAAGTCCTCTATTCTAGCATCCTCTTGAAGATCCGATGCACCGAGAATATCTATCTCTATATGGATGGCTTCTAAATCGCTTGCTATGCTGGTTTCCTCCTGATCATCGTCTATTGCTTCGTCTTCTCGAACAATGACCTCTTCTTCAATGACCTCTTCTTCTCGAACAATGATCTCTTCCTCCTCGACTATCGGATGAATCTCTGAGTCCACTAGAGATGGACTCTCTTCTACATCTATGTTTTCAAAAATTTCTCTATTACGTGGAGCGACTTGTAAAACAAATAGCCACTCTAGGTCTTTTGAATTTGGTATAAAAACAACTTGCTCACAGTGTTCGGGAAGTACAAATGTATCCCTTTCATCTGTCCATAATCTTGTGGAGTCGATTTGAAGCAAACCGCTCTTATCCTATCTCACTGTTGCGTTTCTTCCAGAGGTGACTACTTTGAACTATTTCACATCAAAAACAAAGTAATCAAACTTTCTGAAAGATAGTTTCAAGATGTCTTGAATCACACCACAATAATCTAACTCGCCTTCTAGAGCATTATCATCTCTTGCACTCGCTCTACTTTTTTGCAAAAAATTCACCATCACTCCACTATCAAAAGTAGACCTATTTTGATCGATTCGTGTGATTCGAAAGTGTCGCCCATGAGACCATAGTGCACCATATTTAATATACTCCCAATCACATCCTTTTGCGAGTTCTTCTTCTTCTTCAGAGATATCTTCACCTGCTGCCTTTGCTTGTGAAACCGCTATATCTAGCCATCTGCTCGTTGGAAAAGGTGGGAGAGGTCGAAGATTTTCTGGAAGAGGCAAAAATCGAGTGGAACGATTTCTTTGAAACTGAGCTCTTTCCTTTGCATTAGTTTCCTTGGCAAGTTCATACCTTTCTAACCACTTTTGCATAGGCTTAGAGTTAACTATGCAAAACTTCATTGCCTTCTCTCTGAAAGCTGCATCCATTTTTCTTTGCAATCCTTTACCTTGTGGTTCATCGCCTATGAGACGAACATCTTCATCATCGCTCCATAAGCGAGGCATTTTGGGATCCGATATACGTAGAAACTCAGTTATGAATACAGGAGATTCTTGTACAAGCCATCCCTCTGCCATGCTACCCTCTGCACGTGCTCTCTGTGGAACAAACCCTTTTAATGTCTTCAAAAAGCGCTCTAAGAAGAACATCCATCGGCTATGGACAGTTCTTGTTATTGCAACTTCATCTACCACATGAACCGATAAATGATGTTGAATAGTGAGAATACTTGTGGGAAAGTATTTCTCTACCATACAAACAACCTCGATAACATTGAGTTTGGCATTCTCTATGCTATCTCTATTTATCTCTTTAGAAGATATCCACCGTACTAAAGAACTAATTTTATAAATGGTTTTTCGTACATCCTCTGAAAGACAATCTTTTAGGGCTACAGGGAGCACAAACTGTAAAAACTTGTGCCAATCATGAGACTTGAGTCCTGCAAGATTGTCGTTTTGTGTGAAAGAAGTCTTTAGACACCTCATGCATCCAGTAGGTGTACGAAACTCTGAAATTGTTTTCTTCACTTGTTGCTCTTCCATCCTGCGAAGGACCCAAGGAGCTCTTGGTAACGATACTGTTCTGTTGGGGTTAGTAATTGCCCACAACTCTCGCATACGACCTCGCTCTTCTAAGTCCTCCCTTTGTGCTTTGCTTTCTTTCTTTCCAATAAAAGTTTTCCAAAGAATCTCTCCCACATTCTTAAAAATATGCATCGGGTCTACCAAATGATTGATCACCAATTCACTCCAATAAGGGAGTTCATGAAAAATGGACAACCGTTTCATGCCAGCAACTGGATTTTCTGAATCCCAGAGTTGCTTCCAATCGCTAGCTTTCATTTGGTGTTGCACTTGTCGACCAATTTGTCCTTCACGTAAAATATGTCCATCAAGAAAATATCTATGATGTCCTTCGTAGACAGTTTTACGTAGTGCTTTGGAATAGCGTGCTTCGAACCGTGGTCCGCATAAAGGACAAGCATGGCAACCCGAAATCGATAAACCTGAACATTCACCTAACCAGGCCAATCATGCATTTTCCACATAAGTATGCCTTGCACTCGCACGTCTCGTCTTCTTATAGGTTGAGACATGTCACGCACAGTAATCCCATCCCATAAAATGTGCAGTTCTTCCACAAGTGGTGCAAGATATACATCCATGTTTTTTACCTTATACTTACCTGGTACAATAAGAGCTAATAATAAATGACCTTTCTTTGTGGCCAACCATGGTGGGATATTATAATTGACCAAACATACAGGCCATGTGCTCCATGAAGAACTGCGTAATCCAAATGGATTCACTCCATCCATAGCTAGGCCTAGACGTATGGACCGAGGCTTACTAGCAAACTCTGGCCACTTACTATCTATGTGCTTCCAAGCATCAGAGTTAGCAGGCACTCGCATTACATTATCTATAGACCTGCTCTTTGTATGCCATGACATTAACTCAGCTATAGATTTGCATCTAAACATGTTCTTAATTCATGGAATGATAGGAAAGTGGAGAAGAACCTTTGCGGGGATTGCTTCGCCTACAACGTCTTCTCTAAATCTATTTGCTCCACACTTTGGACATACGTGGAGTTGCTCATACTGATTCCGAAAGAGAATGCAATGATTTTGAAAGAGAATGCAATCATTCCGACAAGCATGAATTTTAGTATAATCCATTCCAATGGACTGTAAAAGTTTTTTCGCATCTCCACGTGTTGGAGGCATGTCATTACCCTCTGGCAAAAATTGATCTTTAAGAAGCCTACAATAAGCAATTAAAATGATATTAGTAAATGAAGTTATTGTGATACAACAATGAAAGCCAATTTGTTCTCCACTTACCTGAACAATTCAGTGACACTACTATCTGACCATCCATAAATGGATTGCAGATTGAGCATCGTGAGTGAAGCACGTAGTACAGATATCTTTGCTCCATTGTAAAGTGGTAAACGAGCTAATCTTCGCACATTTTCATATTCTTCATCAACTTCTAATCATGGAATTTCTGTTGTGTCCATCTCGACACCTTCTTCACCATCATGATCTTCATCCATCTCATAAAATGCTTCAAGCATCTCTTCCATATGTTCATTATGTGTAATATTATTAGTGCTTGCTTGTACGTCTAAGTCCTTTTTTGCTCTCTTTTGTCCACGAGAGGTTACCCGTGCAATGTCGTTTGGGTCCATCTGCTCACCTGGGGGACCATGCGAATGATAACGTAGGTTTTCCAGTCGACTCGTATCAAAGGATCCATGCTCTCTGACATGTGCAGTACAAATCCGTCGTTTCCGATAAATTTGATACTTGCACTGTGTGCAAGGACATGCCATTCTCTCTTCAGGATCCAAAGAAGCCATCTGCTACAGTATGGACATTTTAGAATATTTGTTTTTTTATTAAACCTAAAAATCTAACTCTTAAAGACTTAAATCTGAAATACTAAACCTAAATACTTAAATACCTAAAAAAACTTAAAACCCTAATTTTCAAACCCTAATCTATATAGTTATCCTATCTTATCTATATATTCGGATTTTTTCTTGATTGATCCTATATTATATATATATTTATTCAGATTTTTTTCCTCTTAATTGAGTTATATGTATGCCTAAACTCCAAAACCCTAATTTTGAAGATCTAGTCCTAGATTATGTATATTTCTATACACATGTGTATATACATGTATATATGTATTATATGTGTATGTGTATGTGTGTATATATGTTATGTAGGTGTTAAAACCCTAAAACCCTAATCCAAATGACCTAGAACTAAAACATGTATATATATATATATATATATATATGCATGTGTATATATATGTGTATACGTATATATATGTGCATATAGATAGGTGTATAAGTCTGTGTGTTTGTGTATTGTATATATATTCACTCTATTTAAAATGATTAAATTTAAACCTATTTTTATATATTTAATCATATATATTTCATTTATTTATTTTAAATACTAGTTCTTATCATATTTTATTATCTATATAATTATCCTACCTTATATATATATATTATTTATATATTCAGATTTTTTCCTTCCTTAGTCCTATTTTTATATATTTAATTATAGATATTTAATTAAAATTTTTAAAACACTAGTTCTTTTTATATTTATTTATCTATATAATTATCCTATTTTATATATATATTTATTTATATATTCAGATTTTTTCATTAGGTAATCGTATTTTTATATATTTAATTATATATATTTAATTAAATTATTTAAAACACTAGTTGTTTTTATATTAGGAGGAAAATAAGGCAAGGGGAGAGCTCAAGGCTCATCTCCATGTGCCATATGTTGTCTAACCAATAATATTACTGAGAATTGTTTCATGAATCCTTGGAACTAAAGAGGAAGAGGTTGCAACAGAGGAGGTTATGGAAGCTCAAGAGGAGGATTCAACATCCTCAATGGATACAATAACAACTCATACAACAAAAATAACTACCAAGGAGGATACAAAGGAAGAAGAGACTACAAAAACTATGCATATGACAAAACTCAAGAGCACTCACTCCTTCTGATGAATATGACTATGAAGGAAGGTAAAGCAGATGAACATGTATTTCATATAGACTTAGGTTTCTCAAATCATGTAGCCAGGAATGTATCTCTACTCTTAGATTTGGAGGATCCAAGGAATAGACATGAAGTGCAAACAAGAGGTGAAAAACAAGACATGTAGCTCTACTCAAGATGGTAATATGAACCTATGGACTAAAGTAACGTATGTGCCAACTATCACCAAGACAAATTGTTGCTTTAAGTGAAGGTATTGTTTACATACATTTGCTTCACCCTCCACTTGAATATGGAGGCAAGGGAAAGTAATAACCTAACTAAACTCATCCTTGCTATTGGAGCATATATCTCATCATAATCAAAACCATATTGCTTAGAACAACGATTACCTACTAACCTTGCTTTGTGTCGATCAATCTTCCCTTCCTTGTTGCATTTTAGCTTGTAGATCCACTTAGAACAGATTGCTTTCTTATTGGGAGGTAATGGACATAACTCCCATGGCCCGTTTTTATGAAGAGCACCCATGTCTTTTTCCATAGCTTCTTGCCATTCTTTTTAAGTACTAGCAGCCTTATATTTTGAGGGCTCTTCATCTTGTAAAATAGAGCGAAGCAAAGAAAAATTACTTTGCTCAAAATTTGAGGAATCACCTCATTGATATGTAAGCCTTTGAGGTTATGTTCTAATCTTTTAAGACCTTCTAAGAGTTTCTTAGTGATCTTCATCTTCTTCCTCTAGCTCTTCAATAATTTCATCATGTCGAGAAGAGGGAAGCTCAACTTTAACTATTGTTGAAGAATTTTTATTTGAATCGGAAATTCAAGCTAAACTGAACCTTGCATTCTCATAAAAAATCACATCCCTTCATAGGAATTTCTTCTTCTTAAATGGATCATAAAGTATATAGGTTTTGCTCACATCACTTTATCCAACAAAGATGTATCTCCTTGACTTGTCATCAGTTTTCTTTCTCTTTTCATCTAGAATATGAGAAATTGTGACACATCCAAAAAATCTTAAAATGATATACCTTAGGCTTGATGTTGTGAAGAGATTCATAGGGGGTAATGCCCTTCAAAACTTCAATAGGAGACCTATTCATCAAGTAACATTAAGTGTTCATTGATTGAGCCCAAAATATGTTGTCTAGATCTTTTTCTTTGATCATGCACCTTGCTTCTTCAAATAATGTCGTGATCTTCCTCTCAACCCCTCCATTTTTTTGTGAAGTATAGTTGTAAATAAGTTGTCTTTGAATGCTATTCTCTAGTAGATAATGGTTGAAATCGTTGAACAAGAATTCTCCTCCATTGTCGAATAGTAGTGTCTTTATTCTTCATCTTGTCATATTTTCGACCATAGCATGAAAGTGTTTGAAAATATGAAATACTTCAACCTTGAATATCATAAAATAAACCCAATTATATCTATAAAAATAATTCGTGAAGGTGATAAAATATATATTCCCTCCAACTGAGGTAGTGTGAGTTGAATCACATACATTAGTATGAATTAGTTCAAGTATATCATGGGCCCTAGAGCTTCTCTTTCAGAACTTACTCCTAGCATGCTTTCAAAGGGAGCATGCTTCACACACTTTGACAACCCTTGGTAAGGCTAGGATTCCAATGACCATGCCAGTATTCTTCAACATACACATACTATTGACAAGTGTCCATACCTTTTATGTCTAACTCAATAGGGATAATTGGGGTGCTTTATCAATGTCCATTACTGAAAATGCTAGGACTCTTGCTTTTAACTTTAAAATATTTCCTTACTTTGTTCCAATTGCAGTCACTTTATAGGAGCTCTTTGGATCTTTAATGAGGCATTGTTGGCCTTCAAACTCTACTTCCACACCCTTTTCTATTCATAGCTACAACTGAAAGTAGATTCTTGGTAAAAGGTAGTAGAACTAGAGATCCTTCATGAGTGACTTTTTCTCTCTTGTCTAAAATCAAATGGGTATGTCACCTTTCCTTGTAATAGAATCTATAGTGATATCTACTGTAAAGATACTATCAATATGAGAATCATCAATATTTGAAAAATATTCAGCATGAGAAGTCATATGAGAACTTGACCCACAATCAATCCACCATGGTTCCTCTTTTGAGTCATGTGTATGGGCTGCTATCTCTTCCATTGATGCAAGTGAAGAATCCTCTTCGAAGTGCATAGATTCTTTTCCATCTTCTCCATCCATGTAGTGGGATGATCTTCTCTCCCATTGTCTTGATTACTATTGGAATATTTTTCAAGATGGCCATATCTAGAGCAATCGAAACATTGTACTGAATAGTTTCTACCTCTATCTTTTCCTCTTCCTCTACCCCTCGAGGAAGAATGTCCTCTTTCTTGGAAAGATTGATTAAATCTATAATCTTAAGTTGGTCTTGGTTGTGAGTGGGCTGATGTCTTCCTCTTCCTCTTTTGTGTGTTGAATCTCCATCTTCCCCTTCCCGTTATGAACATCTCCTCGAATGTCTATTTAAAACAAGCTGGGAGGTACTTTATTCTGGCGTGCCAAGCATATATTACCTCTATGGATGGGGTTGTGCTCATGTCGTATACCAGATCTTGATTTCCTATAAGAAATCCGACACCTGAGAAGTGGGGGTCTTTAATATTCTTGAACGTCCTGAAGGTGATTAGCATTAGTTCAAAGATTTTCATACACATTTGTGCCATCACATCGGGGGTATTCCGTAGTCGAGTGCTCCAGTGTCTGATGGTAGAAATCATGTAATTTACAGTGGGAGGGCCTTGTGGCGGTGCTAGATAAACATAATTTAACCACTTTGCACAACCCTTGACGTTTTTGACAGCAATTGTAAACTCTGGCCAAGTGCGCCGGCGGAATACTGGAACATAACAAGGATTGTATTTAATAAAAAGGGGCATGTTAGTCCAGGTACGAACCATTTCCGGGTAGGTTTCAAGCAGACGGATTCTCCAGGTTGGTTGATAAATGGAGCCTTTCTTTGCACTTTCTGGGATATCCTCTGGCCCAAATTGTGTGGCAAAAGTTGGAGGTTTGCCACAACTGCGTTGAATCTCTGCATTGTAATCCGCAAGGAGCACACAATATGGCACATATTGATCATCGTTGGTGCCGATCCATCTATGATGAGACATGCTTCGAAAGTATTCAGACTTAATGATGGTGTCTTCTAACTTTGCCATAGATTGGATTTGAATGGCCTTTCTATCTTCATGGGTTGTTGCTGTCTTTTCGAGTGTTTGTAGCCATTCAGGTACTTCAACTTCTAATGTGTCCAGTCCTTCTGAGGTTTGTGCACCACCTGGCATCGGCATAGGAACGTATGGTTCCTCATATGTTTCATCTACCTCAATGGGTACTAAATCCTCCGGCTCGGGTTCTACAACTGGGGAGGGCTGCCTTTCATATTCTAATAACTTTTTCTGGAGTTCAGCCACCTGCTCTGTCAATGCCTTGACTTCCTCTGAAGTCGAGGCCGTTTCTATTACCTTGGTTGGAGCCTCCTTTTCCCTGAGCTGGCTACGTAGCTCATCTCGTTCCCTTTCCAAATCATCATGTGCGTCTAATAAATCCGCATAACTTTCCAAGATGGTTTTCATTGTTTCTGTGGGAACCGCTTTGAACTGTTCTGGATCGATCTCATGGGGGGACCCTTCCATGGTTGCTTCCAGGTTTTCTTCATTTTGTTTCTGCAACCGTTTATTTTCTTCAAGTGTTGTAGCCATATGCTTGCGAAGTAGAGTTAAATTACGTCGGACTCTCAGGTTATCTGTTTGGTACACCTCCAGCAAGGCTTCAAGTTGTTTGACATCGGGTTCTGCTGATGGTTGGGGTGTCTCCAGGAGTGTTTGATGGGCTTGCTCGAGAGTTGTGTAGCGCTGGTTGAGTTCCGCATTTTCTTCTTCTAGCGTTGTGAGTCGTCTTTGTAGGTTCTGATGATTCGTTGTCAACTGTTGATGGCGGCCTTCGAGATCCCTGTACTCATGCTGAAGTTGATATACACACTGATGTAATGATAGGAATATACTATTTACATTAAAGGATGCAGGTAAAGATGAAGATGCAGGGGGAATGGGGATGGGGAAGGGAGTTGTGAATGCTGTGGAATCAAGTGGTGAAGTTGGTGGAGGGGGTATGGGAGATTGAGGTTGTGTGGGGGGTGGGGGTGGTACTGTGGTGGGTGATGTTTCCATTGTGTCAAATGTGTGTGTGACTGTAAAGATTGGGACAGTGGGTGGGGTGGAAGTGATATTTGTGAAGAGTGTCGTGAAGGTGGGTATGGAAACTCTTTCAAATTGGATACGGGGAGAGAGAGGAATTCCCATGACAACTGTGGTAGTGGTAGAAAAGGGCGTGGTCGTGCCGGTTGGTGAGGTGAATTGTGTAGCGAGAGGTGAGGTGGGTGGGGAGAGTGGTTCCTCCTGATGTTCTTCTGTTTGCGTGTTGCCTTCCGGTTCTGATACATTGATGTGTATTTGTTTTCCAGATTGCCTAGGGCGGGCAGGCACACGTTTCTCAAATGGATTAATGTATGTCATGGCCTCATGTATGGCCTCATCCAAGCCGAGTGCCTCTGCGTGCAAGTTCATGGATTCGATAAACATATCGTCCACACCTTCCTCAGCCAATAGTTGGCTCATGAGCACCTTGCCTGATTCAAGTGACATTTTGTGTTGTTCCTGAACTCGCTTCATGGTTTGGTACAATCTTTTTATTTGTGCCGAATATGCTGGGGCACTTGCTAGCTCTGAGAGTTCATCATATTCTTGATATTGTTCTTCGTCGGCTTCTTCTTCTTCTCCTCCTGCCTCTTGTTCATCTCCTTCGACTTCTACGACGACTGGTTGTGTCGGGGCTGATGTTGTTGTGGTGGGGTGTGGTTCTTGGGCCTGGTCTGCTTCTGTTTCAAGATTAGATTCGTAGATCAGCCTGGCAACTTCTTCATCCGTGAGGTCATTGAGAGTAAATCCCTGTGGAAATTCCAAGTCTGATGGAATGGGGGGAAACACCAAGTTGGGTCCTTCTGTACTTGGTCTGGGAAGACGAATGGTGAATGGTCGAACACGCCTAGTTTGAGGAGGAGTCACCTCAGGTGTGGTAGTGGCTCCCCTTGGTTGAGCACATGGTAATTGGACGCCCCCTCTCATCTTCTTCGATGGAGGACCTGTTGTTGATAGTCGCCTTTGGAATTCTTGGGCCCTGGACCACACTAGTGCTCTTTGAATGGGCATGTCATATGCTAGGCACCTGTAAACTATTCTTGTTAGGGCACAACAGCCATGAAGTACATTTTTCTGCTTCTTGTTCCAGCGCTGATGGGCTAGGTGTATCTGATCGATGACCCAGTGCGGTATGTTGAGGGTGAGGTTCTCTGTTTCTGCCAAGTATAAGCTGAACCATATTTTCTTAGGGGGCATAGTGAATCGTTCATGTGCGGGAAAAGCAAAATGTTGCATAACAGTTCGTAAGTGGAGAGCAATGGTAGGCGTCATTGCCACCATGTTCTTCAATTTATTGAGATCCTTATGCTTCATCCTACCCGGAACCATTGTTTCTTTCTCGGTGGGAATGTGCATACCTTGCATGTTCAATGCCTCCCGTACCAGGTTGAGGGTCAGTTTGAATCTCTTGAGTTCGTGTCCTGGCAACAATGATGGTAGTACAAAAGTACTATCGCCTCCCTTGACCCTGCTAGGAGTTATGGTACTTATGAAATAGGAGCAGCGTAGAAAATCAGGTTTAGGCAAGTGTGCTCTGAAATATCTATCCAGGCCTGCCTTGGTCCAAACTGATCGCATTACCTCTGCATTCTGATAGTTCTCGAATTCCCGAGTGAAAAAGTGGTAGCGTCCCCATTTGCCATTAAATTCAATTTCTGCTTCCCAGAAGTAGGTGCCGTCACCCAATGGCCCTGCTACATCACTGAACCAATGAGCATGTTTCCCCACTTGAGAAGTGTGTCCTTGAGGGGGGTCCTGGATAGGAAGGACATGCACCGCTTGAAGTTCTTGAGGCCTTTCGGTGAGTGGCGGTTCCAGAAGAATGGTTTCAATGTCCACAATCTGTGCGCTGGACCCTGCCTGGGAACTGGTGCCTCCAGCTTCTGCCATAGTTATTGCTTGCTACTGGTTCTGTCGAGAATATAGAGCATGCGTTAATATTGTAATGGACAAGATAGAACACGTTTTGCCCCCATTACAATATTATCGTGAGGTGAGTAATGGGTTAGTGGTCAGAGAGTGCACGATGACAGTGTGTGTAGTTAATGCCTGGATAGTCCTAGGAGCTAGATGGAAAGATGCAGTGTCTAACTAATGCAGTTAGTAAGTGGAGATGAATTCACAAATTGGGGTCGGGGGGTTTATTACAAGTCTTAGGTTGCCAAACACCATGGATGGCTTTTGGTCTTGGTTTTGTGGAGACTCGGGAGGGTTGCATGAGTAATTCTGCTGGGGGTTGTTGTGTCTTTGGGACCCATTTACACGTGATTCTGTGCGTGCTTCTAGGTGGCAGTGTGTCCGAGTGTATCAGACAAGAGTGGGTGGTGGCTGCTTGAGCGAGTGGACCCTGTCGTGTATGATGTGAATTGTGTGGGACTAGTTGAGCCCGTAAGCAAGCCTTAGGCACCCAAATTTGTCTTGGTTGTGGGTCAGCCTTCATCGACTTCCTGGGCACCCAAATAGATTTCACTTTCTCAACAGAGGTTTTAGAAGTCCTCTTATTAGTATCATGTCGTTGATTACTAATAGGTGGTTGAGACAGTTGTCGCGACTTGGCTATAGTCGGCAGCTCATCTTTTCGCACCCACATTTGTTTCACTGGTTGAGTTGTTCGGCTTCGCGCGTTATTTTGGTCTCCCACATAGATAGTCTTCAGTAATTGATCTACCCTTAGTTGTTGCCTCCTTCTGGCCTTTGGAAAAGAAGGGAGTTCCACCAATGCCTTGACTTTTCTATTGAGATCTCCATTCCTCTGCATCACATAGCTTTGGACAAGAACAACATGGTCAACTTCATGTGTACCCCTGGAAGGACCAGGAGTCTGTGCCTTTCCTAGTTCCTGGAGTGCTCCATTATCTAACTCAACAGTAATTCTACTCTGATTCACCAATACCTGAAGAAGTCCACTTCTTAGGTTTAAGTTGATTGCTTGGTCATAAATCCAGTCTTGACCCAAGACAAGAGGTTTGGTGAGGTCCTCATCTTGACACACTAGTACTCTGACTGTCAATACTTCGTCTTGAATGGAGATGGGAAGATCCACCTCGCCCAGGCAAGGAGTTTCCACACCTCCCAATCCTATGAGATATGCTTCTATAGGATTGACAGTTAATTTCAACTCTTGACAGTAAGACAATTGAACAGCACTAGTGGCTGCACCTGAGTCCATCAAGGCTCTTACAGTCTTTGCACTTTTTCCTTGTCCTATATCTAAGGTTATAAAAGGACGTCGATCAATTATCCTATGAGAGCTGATACGTGAAACTTCACACATAGCCATATGATATCCTTGGTCTGCATATGCATCTGGCCTAGGTTGCTCTCTACCTTGTCTTCTTAATTTCATTCTCCGTATGCGCTCTAAGGCTTCTGCTTGAGCTTCTTCTCGAATCCGCTTTTCTTCTTCTTTGCGTTTCTTAGCAGTGTTGAGTCGACTTAGCATTTCCACTAATGTAGCTTGGAAGAACATCACCTTCTAAGGTGGCCAGCTGTATTCCTCCACTCATTGAGATCCTATTAATTATCATGGGTCCGTAACCTCTTTTCTCTAGTTTCCTCGCATGTTGTTTCAAAGTGTAGACTAGTACCAGATCTCCTGGTTTCAAGCCTTTATCCTTAATATGGGCATCAAAATATGCCTTCTGTCGTTTCTTAGCTGCATATATCCCTGCTGCCGCCCTCAGTCTTGTTTCTCCTAATCGTTCAAGGTCAAAACGTCTAGAGGAGAGTTCATGACCCATCCATTCATGCTCTTGTGCTACTTTCAGTGTAGGTATTAGGAAGTCCAATGGTAGCACTGCGTTTTGGCCAAACACCATCTGAAAGGGGGTGGCTTGGAGTACCGTTTTGTAGGCGACTCGGTATGCCCAAACAGCATGGTGTAGCTGTTTGTCCCAATCAGAGCGTTTACTGTTCACTAATTTTGTCAACACATTGCACAGAATCTTGTTTGTGCTTTCGGCTTGCCCATTAGCTTGAGGGTGATAGGGGGCAGACTTCTTATGTACTATCAAGAACTCTTAGAGCAGATTTTCAATAACTTCATTCAAGAAGTGAGTGCCTCTATCACTGACTAGCTCTATAGGTAACCCGTATCTTGTGAATACATTCTCAAACAAGAATTTAGCAGTTGTTTGAGCATCGTTCTTCGTTGTGGCTTTTACCTCTACCCACTTTGTTAGATAGTCTGTCGCAACAATGATATATTCTGCATGGGAACCCTTAGCTGGGGGATTAATAGGACCTACAAAGTCTATTCCCCACTTAGAGAATGCACGTCCACCCATCATAGGTTTCAGTGGCATCTCATCTTTACGTATAGGATATTGAGTTCTCTGACAGACATCACATCGTTTCACATAGGTATGTGCATCCATGTGAAGGGTCGGCCACCAGAAGCGCGCAAATAGTATTGCCTTGATCACCCAATCTGGTCCAAAGTGTCCTCCTGCTACACCTTGGTGAGCAGTGTCCAAGATCTTGAGATATTCACTCTCATGGACACATAGTCTCAGGTAACCGTCTTTACCACGTTTGTATAGATTATCACCAATGAGTGAGTAATCCTGGGCTTCTTGTTCTAAACTCCTTTTCCTAGCCAGAGTCATGTCTGGAGGGAATGTTTTCATCCTCAGAAAGGATACTAGTGGTTCACTCCAATCCGGCACTATGGACACTTGATAAAGAGTGGCATGTTCCATAGGTGGTTTAGTGCAGCAGATTGGGCATTCCTTGCACAACTTTTGAACATCAGCTTCCATAGTCGGCCAATGCACTCCGAGTCTCCGTAGTGTCTGTAGGGTTCGTCGCTTTGAGTAGTGTTGCTCTAAGGCACCTACATGTGCTAATTGCAACCACTTCGCATACTCGTCCTCTTCTACACAATAAGCCAAGATCCCTTGATCTGTGTGCTTGTACATACTTCCAGCCATGATGTGGTACTTTTGGGCTTTTAATACCTG
Organism: Ceratopteris richardii; assembly: GCA_020310875.1. Classification (NCBI taxonomy): domain Eukaryota; kingdom Viridiplantae; phylum Streptophyta; class Polypodiopsida; order Polypodiales; family Pteridaceae; genus Ceratopteris; species Ceratopteris richardii. Next base: position 193,043,946 of record CM035406.1, read on the forward strand.
TCTATTCTGTGTGGCTATTACTGGGTGGTTAGGCCCGTACGTCAATACTGGCACTAATGGCTTAGCCCACTGCGGCACCACTTCCAAATTAAACAAGTAAGCATCAGGAAGGTCATCTGACACTCCTTGTGGGGCTTCTCCAGATGTGAGCCTAGAGAGATGATCCGCTCTCAAATGAGTCCTCCCTTTCCTTACCACAACCTCGAAATCATATTCCATTAGTAAGAGAAACCATCTTACTAATCTTCCTGTATTGCATGGCTTGTTCACGAGATATAACAATGCTTGGTGGTCAGTAAAAAATTTAAACTTGTTTGCAAGCAAATAGTGTCTAAATTTCTTAACTGCATATACCATGCCTAATCCTTCTCTCTCCGTAGTGGTATAATTTCGTTCAGCTGCGTTCAATTGTCTACTAGCATAGGCAATTGGAAGATCCATATTACCTTCACCAGTAGGTTGAGCAAGCACACATCCAATGGCATAATTGGATGCATCCACATGAACATGGAAAGGCTTATTCCAATCTGGTGTGGTTAAGAACTCTCCTGTCATCTATCTCATATTTCTTAAAATTTTCCGGGACCTCAAACAAAGATTCTTCCTCTTCTTGTGTGACTTCTCTCTTCTTTCTTTTCTTTCCTTCTTCCTTAGGAGTTACATGCGTGGCTAGCCTTACATCATTTGTAAGCTCTCCATGCCTCTAGGGTTGAAATTCTACTTCATAGAAGTATTCTTCATCTGATGCAAAAGGTGGGTCCATAATGATTGACTCTAGATCGGAGTCACTTGCCTCCTCAATTGCATCAGGGCTAGGTTCGCACTCTTCTAATACTGCCTCTCCCATGATTGGCTCTATGGAGAAGACTGAAATGTCATAGCCATCTTCATCACAGTGAGGTCCATTGTTCTTCATTGATGGCTACATCCATTGTTGTTAGGATGTTTGCCCAGTCGTGGGGTTCAATCTCTTCGTCAGGAAATACTACAGGTGCATAGGCTGGGTCTTGAATGGGTCTATGTGTTTCGTTTGCACCTATATCTCTAGCCTTTTCTCTTTTCTCCTCTTCTACTGCCACTTTGCACATCCATAAGTGGGTGTCTTCATGCATCCATGAGGATCCTGATCCTATGGAATGCACAGATTCCGTATCATCTTTGGCTCTATGGATGGGATTCCATTGGATAGGGGGAACATCTCTATGAGAGTAATCTTTGAGATTCACTTTGGTCGTAACACCTAAGTGCTGCAGGTACAAAGAATTGGTTCCCCAATCCTGTACCACTTGCAACTGTCGCATAAAAGGTCGTCCCAAGATCATTTCATAGGCATGGTTCTTGCTAAAATCACATATAGCGAATGTATGCTCGAACTCGACACCACAGGTGGTGAGAGTTATTCCTTCTAGCAATCCTAAGGGCCTTTCAATATGACCATCAGCCATCTACAATTTCATTCTCGTTGGCCTGAGTGCTGGCTTGCCCCAATGCTTCCATAGGGAAGTGGTGGCAATTGCAACTCCTGCACCTGAGTCCAAAATTGCCTTGGTGGTGTACCCCTGGTAGGTAATGGGAAGATAGGTGTTCCCTTCTTCACCTTCACACATGTCTCCTATCTTATCCAAGGGTATCTCTGGCACTGTCCTATGTGATCCTACCTAAGAATGAGGTTTCACTATCGCTGGTACTTGTTTGGCGATATGTTTCCATAATTCAGGTCTAACCTTGAGTAGCTCTTCTAACTTGAGATTGCACTGCACTTTAGTGTTTTTCACTACCTCTGTGTTCCTAGGTAAGACTGAGTCCTCATTTTGTACCATGACCGTGGGTGCTCTCATACAAGTAGACTTAGCTTCCATGGGCCTGTGAAGTGGGGTAATTCTTGTAGAGAGTTAGACTCAAAGTCTAGTCTTTCCTGAGAGTGGGTGCTCTCCTACTCCTCATAAATGGATGGGATGTCTTGTGGGAATTGGTCGTGTGCATCATCCACCAGTTCAATGGGAGGAGATACTTCACTTTCTTTAGCCCATTTGTCTTCTTGAATCTCTCGTAGGAATTCTGGTGTGAATCGATTCATAGAAGATGATGTGTCTGGCTCCGTAGAGTTAGGCACATAAGCTTCAGACACATATGCTTCCTGGGCAGGAAGACCTGCTCTTTCACTTGCCTTGTCCTTATGTTGAGAGGCGGGTTCCTTTTCTGATTGTGCAATTAGCTTCTCTATTCTTTCGTGCAATTGTGTCTTTGCTGAACTAGAGATGTTAAATAGGCGACTGGCTTCAAACATGGTCTGAGCCAATTCCACCATCTTAGCACAAATTTTGGTTCGTTCAAGCTCTAGTTCTGCTCTAGGGTAACACTTTTGATGATCAGTTACGTTTGGCCCTTCTTGGATTCTGGCTTGATATGCTTTAAGCATCATATTAAGGTCTTCGGGAGTGGGATCTGCTAGGACTGATCCTACTCTAGGGGGTGGTGGAATTAGTTGAGGCGGGTTGGAAGGTGGAGGGTCGGGTGGAGTTGGGAATGGTGGAGGTGGGGTAGTGTGAGAGGGAGTTTGAGATGTGAGTTCAGTTATCCTGGCCTTTGTTTCTCTGAGGCTTTCCTCGAGTTCACTCATCTTTTTTGCCCATTGCCTTTTCATTCTTTCACGGCTATCTCTCCAAGCTCTAGTCCTCTTCTTTGTCATGCTCTCTGTTTCACTAACATCTGGGCTCTTTTCCTGGTCTACCCCTTGGTTTTGCTGCAATGCTTGAGCTCTAGTGATCACTTGCACTGGTGTAGTGGACATCACACTTCCTGTGGAGTCTACAACTAACCCAATAACATTAATGGGAGTTATTTTTGGCATATTGCTGGGATTCTTTGGACAATCACGAATGAGATGATCTCCCTGACATCTGTAGCATGGTCCTTTAGGGAATGGGGGTCTTACTTGCCTAGGTTGAGGCCTAGGGTTGGGGTTTGCAAACATGACGTTTGTGTAATCTGACTCCCAACTAGGTTCATTTGGCTCTTCACTATAGTAAGACTCACCATGTTAAGGAGACTGCATGTAGTAAGCCTGGGGACTATTAACATGTGTAGAATCGAAGCTATGGTCACTGGGATCACTTTCTGAAAGCAATGGTGTTACGGGGACTATAGCTCTATTCAGGTTTTCTTCTGCAGCTGCATACTTTACAGGGATCACGTTGGATGGAGCCGGAGGTTGTTGGGCTAACACAGGCTGAGGCCTTTGCTGGGCTTGATATTGTGGTTGGTAGGTTTGTTGAGGCCTAGCATACTGTTGTGGTGGATATTGGTTCTGATATCTTCCTTGTTGAGGGTATGTCTGAGGGTAGGTTTGCCTAACTGCTTGCTTGTTGTATGGGCAATCTTGCGCGGTGTGATTGGTGTACCTCCCTTCTATGGTGCAGTACTGGCTACTAGGATTTACTTGGGGTTGAGCCATAATGGGACATACATTCGCCAGGTGGTGGCCACCGCAAGTATAGCACCTTTTGACTGGGGCGAATCTAGGAATTTGTTTACTAGAGACGCCTAGTTTTTGAGCTACTTTCTCCGCAAGCTCCTCAATTGATGTGGATTGCGTGGAAGAGAGGCTAGAGGCACTATCTAAGTCCTTATAGATTTTGGAAAGCTCTAGTTCTTCCCCTAGGTTATCCTCGATGTCAATGCACATGCGTACGCACTCTTCTATGGTCTTAGGGTCCTTCAAGTACACATATGATCTTAATTTGGTACTTAGCAGTCCATCCAAGAATAAAGCCACTTGCTTAGCTGGTGTGGGTAGCTCCGAAACAGGGCATCTTTCTAAGTATTCCCTAAATCTTCTTCCTGCAAGTCTCACGGTCTCTTGAGGGGTTTTCTTGAAGCTGTGAATCAATGAGGAGGTATTATGTCTTATGCCACTCTTAGAGAATTCAATAATGAAAGCCTCTAGGAGTTGGTCTATGCTCCTGAACTGTCTCTCATTCAATGGTTGGAACCACGTGAGGGCTATGTTCCTAAGGGTTAGACCAAAGGCATTGTATTGTGTGAATAGGTCCTCCACTTGTTCTGCTCTCAAGACTTGCCTAAACTCTGCCACATGATCGTATGGGTCTCCTGTGCCATCGAAGTAATTTTTCATGGACTTGACTAACTGAGTTGGTCTCAAAATCCTGGTGTGTTCTCTAGGTCATGGTAGAGGGAAGTCTTCCATATTCCTTTGATTTCTTGGGGCTCTATGTACCTCAGGCTCTACTCTATTTGTTTCCATCCTCGTTCTTTCTCTGCCCCCTGGGTTAGCAAAGCTTACTTCTGGCCTATCTCTACTTCTGTCTCTTTGAGTTCCCTGAGCTTGAGATGTTCCCGCTCCAGGGTGACCATAGGACACATTTGATCTTGGTTGGGGGAAAATAATTTCACCTTTCCAAGTGTAAGCATGCCTATCATTTTCTGTCACCACAAAGATCCTCTCTGAAGCGTGATCTAAGTAGGTCACTCTGCCTGGGCTATCAGGATCCTTAAACTCATAGATCATGATTGTTCCTATATCGATTGGCCGATCAGATTTATACCTCCAAAAGGCTTCGTTAGTTTCTCGGTTCAGAAGCAGATCTATGCTTTTATTATCTTGGGGAATCCACTCTGGTGTGATAATCCTAGTGAGAACAGATTTGCCTCGGGGGGTCCTTGGTTCTTCACCCATGCTTCCTTGCTCTAGGTCACCTAAGGCCGTTCCTGGGATCTCATTCCCAAATTCATCAGTCCTATCTGGATGACTAGTGACTACATATATTGTCCCTTCCTTGTCTAAGTACGCTCTGTTTTCAAACTTGACAGCTGGGCGCTCTAGTCCAATGGATTGGTCAAGATTCTTCATCTGTACCACATATCTTCCTAGACCGTCCTCATAGATGCTAGCACCCAATCGGTTGGTCCTAAGGTATTCCAATTGCGTTTTGTAAGGGCCTTCTACCCTGTACAAGTATGGCACTCCTGAACTTCCCGTAGGTCTGTCCATGCCTTGAGACATCTCTGATTCACTAGTCTCAGAACTAGGGTAGTATGAGTGGTGGCTCAACTGCTGGGCCCAAGACCTAGCAGTGTGGTTGACACTGGCCTCTGAAGACCTAAGGCTTTGTCTATCTCTCCCTAGATGTCGCCCTGATCTAAGGTTCATAAGCCTGATTGAATAACCCAAATTTGCCCAAGTACAACCTCGTTGCGGAGTCCTTTTGTATCAGTTACTTGATTCTTTTTAGTTGATTACCGTGTTAAAATTCTTGTCTGATATCACGTCGTAAGGTATATTTGAGTGTAGTTCCGCACTTAAAGTTGATCGTTCCACGTTAAGTTCTTTTCCTTTAAAGTTCCCGACAGTACAAAGATTATGTCCTTAGCTTGAACTTGAAAGTTTAGGTATTCTTCAACTTGATAATTGCCTATCGTCGCCCTGACTTATTCCTACCTCTAGTCGTTCTTAGCCTAAGCTAGGAATTGACGAAGGGGAGTTGAGAATATTCCGACCTTTCTTGCGGATCCTTGATCTTTAGTGCTCGAGAAGTTGATTCTCAAGCTTGCACAAAGCCCTTGCTTGGACGCTCTCAATTGCTTCTCAATAGACCTGCATCAGTCCCAAGATTAGCTCCAGACTTAAATTCAAATGACAGACTAGACCATTTTCATGCATGTAACTCATCGACCAAGTTATCCCTTGCCTTTATAAAAAACAATCCCAAGGATCCCTCAGTTCTCCTACCTCGGGTATGGTTAACTTCAAAAAACCCTATCTAATAATCCTGATCTTAGTTTTCACATAACCAGTGGAAGTTTTGGTTGTACTTCCCACGAGCTTTCCAACAAAACAAGAATCACAGCAATTGGATTTTGTATGAGGAAGTTATGTCCGATCAGGGTTTAGGTGCTAAAACAGGGTTCCAAACAGTTTACTCAGGCAGACAGGAATTCTTGAATTACTTGGGTTGCGGCCTCACAATGTAATGCTAAACCCTTAAAAGTTCCCCAAAAAATTAGACCACATTTTTTTTGCCCTTAAAAATTGGCCAAATTTTCCCTTCTATCGCGTTCGCAAGTTCTGTCAGTCGCGATTGACAGGTCAGTCGCGATTGATGTGTTTATCGCGATTGACAGGTCCGTCGTGGATGTCAGTCGCGATTGATGTGTCGATCGCGATTGACAGGTCCGTTGTGGCTGTCAGTCGCGATTGATGTGTCGATCGCGATTGACAGGTCCGTCGTGGCTGTCAGTCGCGATTGATGTGTCGATCGCGATTGACAGGTCCGTCGTGGCTGTCAGTCGCGATTGATGTGTCGATCGCGATTGACAAGTCCGTCGTGGCTGTCAGTCGCGATTGATGGGTCGATCGCCATTGACACGTGGCTCGAAAAGTCAATCAGTCGTGGTCAAAGGGTCGTTGACTCTGTCGGTCGCGATTGACAGAGCCGTCGTGGGCTGTCAGTCGCGATTGATGAGTCAATCGCGATTGACAGGTCTGTCCGTCGTGGTTTGTCGATCGCGATTGACAGAGCGATCGCGATTGAGAGAAATCTGATGAATTTCAAAAATCTAAACACAGTTTTGGGAAGCTCTAGGCCTGTAGATCATGGTTTTGCACTTTGTTTGGCAAATGGAGCATTTTTTCTGTCAGTCACGATTGAAAGAGATTCGCGACACAGAGACAGTTGTCAAGATTTCCGTACCTGCGCAGAGTGCTGGAGAAGATGATGCAGCATGTACCTGCAGGACAGCTCAAGAAACATGCAAAAACAGCACACACAATATTGCTCTCTCGCTCTCTCTCACAAGTGAAATGAGGGAAGTGAAAGGGGGAAGGAGATATAGTCAAAAAACTGAAATTTTTGTGATGATGGAGATGGTGATGATGATGATGGTGATGAAGGAAACAAACTGAAATAGATAAAAGTGAAGAAAATACCTATAACTCCAACGCTTCAACTCTACATCTTACCATCACACGCTCGTCCTCAAAGCTCGATCCCCGGCAACGGCGCCAAAATTTGGTGTAGCTCAGTGATGAGTAGCACCTCCTTTAATGTCAATCCGGGAAGAGGTGAGGATGGTATGAAGACCTCGAGCAAGTGGAGGCACAAGTGCGTGAGTGAGAAGCACACAAACATGCACACACATACACACACACGCGCACACACGGCAAGACAAAGGGTGAGAAGCAATGGAGTTCTTAGATTACTTTCAAAAATCTCTTACAAGTTCATTTCAATTACAATCTAACCTCAAAAATGAGCTCTCTAGCTCCTTTTATAGTTTTTGACTAGCTTTGGCCCTGTCCAGACCTAATGTCCGGCCTAGTTAAAAATTAGGTTCCAGGGCCAATTTGAGGGCTTAAACGGAGTCTAAAAAATACGAAAATTGATATGTAGGTACTTCTAAGGCTCCTCAAGCTCAAGGACTCCTTGGCTTGCACAAAATGGAGCTACAAAAATATGAAATGGTATTTACAATGGTTTTTAGTGATTAAAATCACTTATTTGTGTAGGGATTTTCTCTGTTGATTTGTCGTCCACATCTTTGAGCTCCCTACTTGCTCTTTCTTCTTGTGTGCTCCACTCCTTGATGTCTGAAAAATTTAGATGGCCTACTTGCCAGATCTTCTTTGGCTATTGTGTCTGCTTGTGCTATCTCTTCGTTCCGACCCTCTTTGTCTTGTGGCTCCTTCGGTTCCGTGACTGCTTGCCAGATCTTCTTTGGCTACTGTGTCTGCTTGTGCTATCTCTTCGTTCCGACCCTCTTTGTCTTGTGGCTCCTTCGGTTCCGTGACAGCTGCCAACACCTTTCCAACTGCATGCATCATCGGAGCTCCATCACAGATACTATACACCTTGGAATCATCATGGTCATGAGTATCCCAAGGTGTACGTGGTGTTCCATGTGGTGTACCATGTGGCATACCTACATCTAAGGTACTCGCTATAGGAGTAGAAGTGGGCGACACAAAGTCCGTCGCACTGCCTCCACGACAGGGGCCTCCTCTAGAGCTACCTATAGATCCACTCCTAGAACCTCATGCTCGAGAGCATGACCTCGACCTATGAGACGGGCCGACACATGTATCGCGCTGAGGTGTCAAATGCACACATCTACTACTAGAGCCACTAGAGGATGGTGAGAAGATGGTCGTGGTGGAGTCATAAAGCTAGGAGACATACCTCCGGTGGGAGTAGCACCGCCCGCAAGAGTGATGCCAGTAGGAGTGACGGGAGTGAGGCTTGCACGAGTGATGCCAGTAGGAGAGAGGCCGGTAGGAGTGTCACCGGGAGGAGTGCTACCACGAGCGATCTAGTACTGTGATGCAACGGCCATATACATGGGAGGTACCTGAGATATGAACTCTAAGAACTGATCCTCTATCATGGAATGTGGAGTGACTGGAGGATTGTCTCCCATCGTGCTCTTTAACAAAAGAACGCAAAAAATTAGCATATGATAATAAAGGTAATATAGAGAAATGGTAGTGTACAAAAGAACATAACAAAAAAAATAAACAAAAATTAGTACGTACAAGTGTTTGATTCAAAAACTCCTCTATTCTAGCATGCTCTTGGAGATCCAATGCACATAGAATATCTATATATATTGGCGACTTCTAAGTCACTTGGTATGCTAGCTTCTTCTTGATCATCATCTATTGCTTCATCCTATATCTCATCTTCTTCAAGGACCTCTTCTTCTTGAACAATGATCTCTTCCTCCTCGATTATAGAATGAAGCTTAGAGTCCACTACAGATGGACTTTCTTCTACATCTATGTTCTCACAAATTTGTCTACTACGTGGGGAGACTTGTAAAACAAATAGCCACTCTGGTTCTTTCAAATCTGGTATAAAAACAACTTTCTCACACTATTCAAGAAGTACAAATGTATCTCTTTCATTTGTCCATAATTTTGTGGAGTTGACTTGAAGCAAACCACTTTTATCCTACCTCATTGTTGTGTTTCTTCTAGAGGTGACTACTTTGAACCATTTCACATCAAAAACAAAGTAATCAAACTTCCTAAAGGATAGCTTCAAGTTATCTTGAATCACTGCATAATAATCAAAGTCTTCCAGAGAATCTCTCCCACATTCTTAAAAATATGCATCAGATCTACCAAACGATTGATCAATAACTCACTTCAATAAGGGAGTTCATGAAATATCGATAACCATTTCATGCCAGGGATTGGAGTTTCTGACTCTCCCACAATTGTTTCCAATCTCTAGCTTTCATTCGGCGTTGCGCTTGTTGACCAATTTTTCCTTCACATAAAACATGTTCATCACGCAAACATCTATGATGTCCTTAATAGATAGTTTTACATAGTGCTTTGGAATAGTGTGCTTTGAGTCGTGGTCTGCATAAGAGACAAGCATGGTAACTCGAAATCGACAAACCTGAACATTCACCATAACCAGGCCAATCATGCATCGTCCACATAAGTATGCCTTGCACTCGCATATCTCGTCTTCTTATAGGTTGAGACATGTCACACACAGTAATCCCATCCCATAAAATGTACAGTTCTTCCACAAGTGGTGCAAGGTATACATCCATGCTTTTTACCTTATACCTACAGCACAATAAGAGATAATAATAAATGACTCTTCTTTGTGGCTAGCCATGATGGGATGTTATAATTGACCAAACATATAGGCCATGTGCTCCATGAAGGGTTGCGTAAACCAATTGGATTCACTCCATCCATAGCTAGGTCTAGACATGTTTTGAGGCTCACTAGCAAACTCTGGCCACTTACTATCTATGTGTTTCCAAGCATCAGAGTCAGTGGGTACTCATATTACACCATCTGTAGACCTGCTCTTTGCATTCCATGACATTGACTTAGCTATAGATTTGCATCTAAAAATGTTCTTAATTCGTGGAATGATAGGAAAGTGGTGAAGCACCTTTGCGGAGATTGCTTCACCTACAAGGTCTTCTCTAAATCTATTTGCTCCACACTTTGGAAATATGTGGAGATGCTCATACTCGTTCCAAAAGAGGATGCAATCATTTGAAGAATCATGAATCTTAGTGTAGTCCATTCCAATGGACTGTAAAAGTTTTTTTGCATCTCCACATGTCGGAGGCATGTCATTGCCCTCTAGTAAAAATGGGTCTTTAAAAATCTTGCAATAAGCAATTAGAACGATATTAGAAACTGAAGTTATTTTGATACACTAGTGAAAGTTTATTTCAAATACACTTACTTGAACAATTCAAAGACACTACTACCTGACCATCCATAAATGGATTTCAGATTGAGCATCACGAGTGACACACGTAGTACAGATATCTTTGCTCCATTGTATAGTGGTAAACGAGTGTAGTCTTCGCATGTTTTTGTATTCATCATCAGCTTGTGATCGTGAAAATTCTATTGTGTCAATGAAACTCATGACATCTTCTCCACCATCATGATCTTCGTCCATCTCATAAAATGCTTTGAGCATTTCTTCCATGTGTTCATTCCGTGTAATGCTATTAGTACCTTGTACTTCTAACTCCTTTTTTGTTCTCTTTTTTCCACGAGAGGTTACTAGTGCAATGTCATTTGGGTCCACCTGCTCACCAGGGGGACCATGCGAATGGTAGCATAGGTTTTGTAGTCAACTTTTATCAAAGAATCCATACTCTCTAACATGTGTAGTACAAATCCATTGTTTTCAATAAATTTGATACTTGCACTGAGTGCAAGAACATGCCATTCTGTCCGTCGGATCCAAATTAGCCATTAGATATAATATGGAAATTTGAGAACATTTCGTTTTTTTATTTAAGCCTAAAAATCATAATCCTAAAGACTTAAACCTGAAATATATATAGATTTAATTATATATTCTAATTTTTTTGTTTTCTATTTCTTGTTCATACTAAAACCTAAAGACCTAACAAAACCTAAAACCCTAATCTTAAAGACCTAGATCTAAAACATGTATATGTGTATATGCATGTGTATATGTATGTGACTGTGTGTATATATGTGAGTAAGTGTGTTCGTAATATCTTAAAATCCTAGAATCGTATTTGTTATATATATTAAAAATCCTAAAGAACTATTCACTATATATCATAAAAATCATAAAGACCCAAAAACCCTAATGCTATTATACACACACACACACACACACACACACACACACACACATATATATATATATATATATATATAATCTATATTAATTATATATATTTAATTTGATAAAAAACCTTAAAATCCAATTTTTGTATATTTAATTATATATATTTAATTTGATAGTAACCTTAAAATCCTATTTTTATATATTTAATTATATATATTTCATTTATTTATTTAAAAAACTAGCTATTTTCATATTTATTTATCTATACAATTATCCTATTTTGTATTTTATATATTCAGATTTTTTTTCTTAATTTTTTCTTAATTTTTTCCTTATATAAATTTAATTGAACTATATGTATGTAAAAACCCTAAAACCCTAATCTTAAAAACCTAGACCGAAAATATGTATATGTATGCATGTGTATATATATGTGTATGTGTATGTGTATATATATGTGTATGTGTATGTGTATGAGTATATATATATTATATTTGATAAAAAAACCTTAAAATCCTATCTTTATATATTTATTTATATATATTTAAAACACTAGCTCTTTTCATATTTATTTATCTATACAATTATCCTATTTTATATATTTATTTATTTATATATTCAGATTATTTCTTTATTTTTTCCTTATATAAATTTAATTGAATTATATGTATGTAAAAACCCTAAAACCCTAATCTTAAAGACCTAGACCTAAAATATGTATACGTGTGTATGCATGTGTATATACATGTATATATGTATTATATGTGTATGTGTACATGTATATATATATATATATATATATATATATATATATATATATATATATATATATATATATATATATATATATATATATATATATATATATATATATGTGTGTGTGTGTGTGTGTGTATGAGTATATGTGTATGCATGTGTAAATAGCTTAAAAAGCCTAATCCTATTTTTATATATTTGATGTGAAAAAAAACCTTAAAATCATAATTTTATATATTCAATTATATATATTTAATTTTATATATTTAATTAAAACACTAGATATTTTCATATTTATTTATCTATACTGAAACCATATATGTGTGTGTATATGAGTGCATGTGCATATATGTGTGTGTGTATATGCATGTGCGTATATATGTGTGTGTGTGTGTGTATGGATGTGTAAACAACATAAAAACCCTAATCCTATTTTTATATATTTAATTTCCATGTGTGTATATGTGTGTATGTATTTATGTATGCATATGTATATGTATGCATATGTATATGTATGCATGTGTGTATATGTGTGTGTATGTATGCATGTGTGTACATGTGTGCCTATATATATGCATGTGTGTATGTATGTGTGTGTATGTATGCATGTGTGTATATGTGTGTGTATGTGTGCATGTATGTATGTGTGTGTATATGTGTGTATTTATGCATGTGTGTATATGTATGTGTGTATGTATGCATGTGTGTACATGTATGTGTGTATGTATACATGTGTATGTATGCATGTGTGTCTATGTGTGTGTATGTATGCATGCATGTGTGTATATGTGTGTGTGTGTATGTATGTGTGTACATGTGTGTGTATGTATGCATGTGTGTACATGTGTGTGTGTATGTATGTGTGTGTCCATGTATGCATGTGTGTATATGTGTATGTGTGTGTATGTATGCATGTATGTATATGTGTATGTGTATGTATGTATGTGTGTATATGTGTGTGTATGTATGCGTGTGTGTATATGTGTGTGTGTATGTATGTGTGTGTGTATATGTGTGTGTACGTGTATGTATGCATGTGTGTACATGTGTGTGTGTATATGTGTGTGTATGTATGCATGTGTGTATGTGTGTGTGTATGTATGCATGTCTGTTTATGTATGCGTGTGTGTGTGTATGTATGCATGTGTGTACATGTGTGTACATGTGTGTCTATGTATGCATGCATGTGTGTATATGTGTGTATGTATGTATGCATATGTATGTGTATGCATGTGTGTATATGTGTGTGTATATGCATGTATGTATGTGTGTGTATGTATTTCTATATCTCTCTCTCTCTCTTTATTTCTCTCTCTCTCTATCTTTCTCCTTTTCATCTCTTTTTATTTCTCTCTTTATTTTTCTCTCTTTCATCTCTCTTTATTTCTTTCTCTATCTTCCTCTCTTTCATCTCTATTTATCTCTCTCTCTCTCTATGCATAGAGAAGAAAACAATCACTTACACGTATGTCCCTCTTTTGGGTCATTGTCATCGAAGCGTAATGTATGTCGTCTATCATCCAATTCCAAAGAATCGATGCCAAAAAACTTCTGCAAAATCAAAGAGAAGAAAAATTACAAAATATAAAGCATAGATAAAGACAAAGGGTAAGAGTATGTGCACCACTTACCAAGATGTGAGAGAGAGAGAGAGATCTATGTGTGTGTGTGTGCACAAGACAATGAAGGTCACAATTTGGTTCGCTCAAGCAAGTTCGACAAAAGCAAGAAGTACTCAGTGTAAAACACATGTAAAATGTTGATTTTTGCTCTCGGGTTCCCAATATGTTTAAAACACGAGGTCGGTATAAAAGTTGATAATCTCCAGCAAAACATTGATACTTATATCGACATTTATACCAATGCTAATACCGACACCTATACTGGTGATCGCAAAATATCCCAACAATATGTTTTAAATGATCATACTGATGGTCAAGTGACTGTCCGTATATCTAAGTGCATTTTTCTAATGTTTATACCAATGTCAAGAGTGACTGTCAGTATACGCAGCGTCGGTATGCCCCTCATATGTTGTAGTGTATGTATATATGTATGCATGCATCTTTGTATGGATGCAAGTGGTATTTACATGTGTACATATGTAAAGTATGTATTTACTTATGTGTGTATGTATGTATGTATTTATGTATTCATGTATGCATGCACATAAGAATATATATATATATATATATATATATATATATATATATATATATATATATATATATATATATATATATATATATATATATATATATATATATATATATATGAATTTATGCATGTCATATATACTTCATACAATGAAAAAAAACCGATAGCGTTTCCCCTAAAGTAGGTAGGTTACAAAAACTAAGATAAGGAACTCAAGCCATAAGAAATATAAGTCTGGAAGCTTACTGTTAAATAAGATACTCAAGACGTAGCCCAAAAAATTATGTAGCTCATGAACCTGCAAAAAGACTTATTCCACCTAAAAAAAAGAAAATCTTTCTCCAAAAAGAAGATAGTCTTGTATCGATATAATGCATGTAATTATATATTTATGTATGTATGTATCTGTGTATGCATGTATGTATGTATGTATATATGTATGTATGCATGTAAGTATGTTAGAAAGAGCTGCCTAGAAAGAAACATGTTACAATATCAAATTTAGGATAAGTTCGTAAGCCAAATGATGTACAAAGGATTTCTAAATGAACATAACGAATGGTCTTCGAGTCCTTATCTTGCATAAGGTGGAAAAAATTATTTTAATATACCTTCCGAACAAACCGTAACACAACATTAATATGAACCAAAGATGTGAGATGAGTGATAGCTAGAGCAAGGAAACTTAGTTGCTACCAGAAAATGAAGTAAATACACACAAGATATTGCATTTAAACTCGAAAACATTCTTATAAATTTGAGATTATCACATCTTCATGGGATGTATTAAGTTAGATGTCATTTCACATATAATACAATCTCTTATGAGTTTAACCCCTACATATGTTCAAAGATCATTGATGGATGATTGTAAATTTATGTGATTTGAGGTATAATAAACCATGCTAGTTGGTTATTCCGAGGAGTTTGAGCTATTGTCTTTGTATTAACTGTAGATCATATGAATTCTTTCTTCTATATATATCCTGACCAGTCTATCGATTTGACATAGGTTAGTGTAACAAAAATTCATTTAAGTATATCCATATATATACATAAAGATGTATATAACACTATATCTACTCTAAACATAGAAACTGAGGCAAAATTTGACACTTAGGCAAAATTATTAATCCGCTGGGATAAATTTATTATTCATCCTTTGGTAGCGTAGCGTAAAAAACCAGAAATATCTTAAGTGTGTATCACTTTACGGTCCAGAAAATGTGCAAAAAATGATTTGATATTTAATTTATTACGTTAGATACATTAGCAGATCACCTCGTGTTTATGGCCAAACTAAATCCTTTCATTAAGTATTTATGATATATATATATATATATATATATATATATATATATATATATATATATATATATATATATATATATATATATATATATATATATATATATATATATATATATATATATATATATATATATATATATATATATATATATATATAGCATGTGTTTATCTACCTATTTACTTAAGGAATCGAGGATCACAAAACTTATATCTATCCCGATTATGTCTAAACGATGCATTCGATATAATTAAGAATTATGTGTGCATGTGTAAATAATTTCTGGATAGCGAATATAAAATTTTAGTAAATTATTATAATGTATGACAAAGAGAGATTACCATTTTAGTCTAATTTTTGGATTGCTCGGGGTAAAAAAATTGTACACAGAATCCAACAATAATACATGTATCACAAAGGGAGATTATTATTATGACATTAATTTACTAAATTATTGTCTAATTTTTGGATTGTGTAAAGTAATACATTATAACAAATAAATACGATTCTCAGACACTATGCAAGCAAATGATAAAGTCTCGAATTTTTTCATGTTAGTAATAAAATACACATCTTCTGAGGATGGAAACATTCCCACCATCATGACACACAGCCATATTATCTCTCTCTCTCTCTCTCTCTCTCTATATATATATATATATATATATATATATATATATATATATATATATATATATATATATATATATATATATATATATATATATATATATATATATATATATATATATATATATATATATATATATGTATAGGATGTAACTGAATAAAATTTTATATACATCACGAATGTCAAAGTCAACAATACGGTTGTGATTCATGTGGAAAATTGCAAGCATTTTTTCCTAGGGATATTATTCAAAAACTTTGATGGGACAAGAGAATTTTCCATTCTAATAGTTAATGTGTGTTTGAATTTCTTACACAATCAAACTTTCTCTAACACCTTCAATAGAGACATAGAATAATTGGCTTCTTTCTAGAAAGTTTTGACTGACTTATCATAAATGCATAACTAATTAACATACTAATAAAGAAAAATGGAAACCATCAAGCCACTTTCCAGCCACGCCATATTTTTATAGAAATATTTGTGAAAAAAGGGTGCAATAGTGCAAGGTATTATAAGCTTAAATCTTCATGACATCACATCACCCCTACATTTTTTCTTTTTGGCCATTTAAATGACGGTCACTTGTGTGTAACCTTTCGTTTTTTTTTTTTTTTTTTTTTTTTTTTAAGTTTCTACTGATTTACTTATTCCTCACGAAAATCTAATTGAAGAGAGAGCACGTAAGAGGATATAAACGCTAATTAAATATCATAGAACATCATAACTACACAGTTTTGTAGGGCGAAGACATCATATATATATATATGTGTGTGTGTGTGTGTTCGTGAGAGTTTTTACACTTTCTTAGGAGTACAGATTTGACATTAGTTTTCGTATGTGCACCTACATTTTGGGTATAAACACAATAGACTAACCTCAAACGACGGTCTCAATGCATTCGTCTTACATACTACGAAGAAAAGGTGAATACAATTTCCCAAACAGAAAAACTTCCTATTGCACCTACAATTATAGTTATTGAAGGTGATGTAGATGGTGTTGATGATGATGATCATCAAATTCTTGTTTGCACTCTAGTTTTTGTTGCACCTATTGCATAGAAATGTTTTTGGGATGGTAGAACTACGCAGACACATGCATTGATATCTTTGCTTATCAAATGTGCCATCATCTCTCACATTCCCTCTTGAAAAGAAACAAAGGATGCTTGGGATACACCTAGAACTTTTTACTAGGCAAGAAATAAGGTTCATGTTGCTTATCTCCAGAAATAGTTGAAGAATGAGCGTTTGAGTAAGTAGAAATCTGATAATGTTGCACACACAAAGAAGGATGACAAAGATGAGAAGAAAATAGAAGAGGAGAAACATTTTGTCAAATGTTGAAAGGGAAATGATCATGTCATAAAGAGTTGTCCAAAATTCGCTACAAAAGAGGAAAAGAAGATAGAGGTTGGAATGGTTTTTGTAGATGCCTGTACACCTAAACCAAAGTCTACTAATCTTGGCTAGAATGAAGAATGAGCACTTACTAATATTGAAGTTATGACTCATCTTCTCATGCGCACTGTATGTCTGCAATAAACTAAGTTGTTTGGTACTTTGATAGTGGGTCAACCAAACATATTAGCTCACATCATATTTTCTTCAATTCATTTGAGTCCACCCCTACAAGGAATAGTGTCACATGCACTAGCAACTCCTCATATCCTATAATGAGATTTGGTAAGATCATTTTGACTATTGCTTACGATAGTTCTTTAACAATATCAAATCCTTTGTATGCACCAGGGATCATGATCAATTTCTTGTGATTCTCATCATTAGGCAAGATTGGCTTTGCTGTCAAATTTTTTGATGACAAATGTATAGTTCATGATCTCTCAAACAATGATGCTATTATTTGTCTTGGCATTTTATGTTGTGGGTTGTACAAGGTCATAGACTATGCAAATTTATTGAATGATTCAACATGTGAAGGTCAAGATCCTCATGCTATCTCAGATCCAAAGCTTTGGCATGTGTGGTTTGTTCATGAGAATTTTTCTAGTTTTCTTCACCTATAGAAATTTGAAACGGTGTTCTCTGTGCCCAAACATGAGGCACCTTGTAAACATGTCTTTGAAGCCTGTATTTTGGGGTAAATGGAGTGTTCCTATTCCCAAAGGATGCTTCAGTTGGAGCTGCTCATAAATTGTAGCTTGTTCATACGAATGTCTATGGTCCTATGGAGAGACCTTCTTCTTGGAATCACCTTTACTTCGTCACTCTTATTGATGATTTCTTCATGTATGCATGGGTGTGTCCATCGAAAGCAAATTCTGAAGTGTTATATGTGTTTCAAACAATTTTTGCTTTTGGTTAAAAATCTATCATAATGTAAATTGGGCACCCTCCATTCTAATTGAAAGGGGGGAAAGGTAAAGGGATACAAGTCTTCTAGTTTTAATGCATTTTTGGCTGAGTGTGGAATATAAAATCAATTTACAATTTCATATTCACCTCAACAAAATGGAATTCTTGAAAGAAAAAATAGTTTTCTCATAGAAATGGTGAGGGGTATGGTCAAAACTCAAGCTTTACCACATAGCTTCTAGCTTGAGGATATTATGTGTGTAGCATATGTGCTTAACAGGTGTCCCACCAAATCACTACAATCGATCACTTCATATGAGGCTTGACATGGTGCTAGCTATCTACTCATCATATGCATGTCTTTGGTTTTTTGGCATATGCATTAGTGCCTAAACAACAATGTAGGAAATTGGATCTTAAAGTAGAAAAATGTATTCTTGTTGGGTACAACTCTAAAAGAAAAATTTATCATGTGTATCATCCACATATTAAATGTTTTTTGGTCAACCATGTTTTTGGTGGAAGATGCAATTTAGCCATTACTTTCATGTACTATGAAGATATCAATTAGCTCCATGGATGTGTATAACACTTTGTTGCCTCTTTCTACAATAGGATATTCAAATGCTAGTGAGAATGAGGTAATTTCTCAGCCTTTAATGGTTCCACATGATGATGCAAATCATTCCATTTCTTATGAAGATTCACATGATGCACTTGTTGATGTGAGCCATAACATAAAAGACAGTAAAACAATGCATAAATGGTTGTTGTAGAGTTTGAGAGATAGTAAATTAGATGCACCTTTGTCATATCATAACCGTTTAGGCTCTCATAGTGCTTTCTCTCATCAGATTGCTATGCAATGGCTACCTCTAGATTTTATGATAAGAATGAGCCCTTTCTTTTTATGAATGAGAAAACAAAATTGGATGGTTGCTATGTAATGAGAATATGATGCTATAATGAAGAATGGTACTTGGCCTTCATGTGATTTTTCTCCAAGAGAAAAGGCCATTCACATTAAATGGGTATACAAGCTGAAACATAAACTTGATGGAATAGTTGACATGTATAGGGCGAGGCTTGTTGCCAAAGATTATGCTCAAGAGAGAGGCATTTATTTTGATGAGGCCTTTGGTCCCACATGGCAAATGACTACTATTTGTAGCATTTGTGTGCTTTTAGCCCATCATGGTTTGAATGTACATCACTTGTAGATTAAAATTGCATATTTGAATGGTCATTTACATGAAGAATTATACCTATTTTATCCCCACAGTTTTGTGCAGAATGGGCATGAAAACAAAGTGTGTAGATAAAAAGTGCTTGGTATGAAAAGATACATGTCTAATTGATTGCACATGGTTTTGAAAATAGTCAAGTTGAGAGCACCTTACATGTTAAGCATGTAGATGATGTAGTCTAATCATCGTTGTATATGTTGATGACATGTTGGCTGATTTGCATGCCTCTTTTGAGATTCCAAATTTGGGGTTTTGGGTTATATATTTGGGCATTCGAATGATGGGGGATCAAAGGTGGGTGAAACAAACCATAATCACACATTATTGCAGAATTTTGGCCTTCAACATTGAAAACCCATTGACATTCCTATAGAAATAGGTTTAAAGATTGAGTCTTCATGTTGTAGAAGATGCATTTGATATTGTTCTCTATCAAGAAAATGTTGGATGCTTAATTTACTAAGGCAATTCTCTACATGATATTGATTTTGCTATCTCTTACGTGTGTAAGTTTATGCATTGCCCAAGTGTCAAGCATTTGTAGGATGGTATGCGGCTACTTGGATTGTTTTATCCCAAGGGGAGATCATTACTACTAGATTTACATGATTTTTTTTTTGAATTAGAGTGGCCATGTTGCTATGATACTAGTGTGTCCACTAGTGGTTTTGGCTTCATGAGTCATAGCTCATGCATATATGGATTGAGAAAGAATCAGCTTATGATGGCCACTTCTAGTTGTGAGGTTGAGTATAGGGTAGCTTTCACAAGGAGTGTTGAGTGTGTGTGGCTTAGACACCTTTTGGCTTATTTGAGTGTTGATCAATATTCTACCACCACCATCTTCATTGAGACTCTGATTGCATTTGTAGTTGTGAGAAACCGTGTATTCAATGCTTGCACAAAACACATTGAGCTTCACTATCACTATGTCAGGGAGAGGTTCTTTGTTGGAGAGATGAATTTGGGTTATGTGCACAAACATTATAATGTTGCATTTCTTTTTGCAACTGCTCTACCTAGGGAGAAGATTGAAGCTTTTTGCAAAGCTTTAGGCTCACTTACATTTGTGGATTGATCAATTTCCACATAGCTTGACACTTCCTTATACATGGGTGCTAGCTCCTTCTTCACTACATCACTTGTTCGGGGATTTTCGTGATATATTTTGCTAGTGATGTGTGTAGACACTCTTAGAATCCTCAAGATTTTTTTTTTCCCCTCTTTAGATGGTTTTTTCCCCTTTCTTGTATATACTTCTATAACCTTAATGGGTGACTTATCTTTGTACATTCACTTGTTAAGACATCGGGTATTATGTTGTGCTCCAAGCTTCTTCTTCTTTCTTGTGTTGTTTGTGTGCTTCTACGAACCTCAAACTCCAACAATTAGTTCAGTTGGTTTGAGATCTTGTCCCTTGAGGAACGGGGGAGGGAGGAGGAGGTTCAACCTCTTCTAGTGGAGGTTGACATGTATTAGGCCTTATCAACCTCCAATCCTAACTTTCTTATCACTTTTGAATTCTCATAGTTGTATTATCTTTGAGCCATCTTAACATCTCCTTTGTGGGGTACAAGGGTCGTCCATACATATAATGCCCATTCAATTGTTAAGTTGTTATTTCAATCAATTCAATTAGTCAAGAATAAGCTTCAATTGAACTTCCTCTTTGAAGAAAAATTAAACTGATAAGAGCATTCTTTAAATGCTCCATATGCTATCAGAATAGTACACACATAAAAGACTTGGGTGACACACACTACTCAAAATCCCCCAACAAGATGACCAAACTAGAAGGTCATGGCTCCATCAATGCCCTATGGTGTCACCCAACTTTGCAACTCAATCCATTGATCTCTTGGCGTCACCCATCGGCCCACTATGGTTGTCACAACACCATTGTGAAGGTGAAATTAGGGTTGATAGTGTCCTCAAGGTTGAAGGTATCCTTTGAAGGGTATAAAATTATGACCCATTACTCAAGGTGTCATCTAGGCTGAAGGTATCATCTACAAGTGCGATATCATGACACTTTCCTTGAAGGGTTTGATATAGGGACACCTTCCTAGAGGTATTGAGAGAGGTCCTTTTTGTTTGGTTTATCTTTAAACAAAAACATAGTTTTTTTCCTCTTATTCAATTAAGATAGAGGTATTATTTAGAGTGGAGGCCCTGCATTGCTATCACCTACTTGTTTCGGCTTGGGGTAATTTGTTTTCTAGGGGGTGGGAGTTGTTGTTCCTTTTCTCCCTCCTCTATTTCCCTCTCTCTTTCTCTTTCTTTATCTGTCTCTCTCTCTTTCCATATCTCTCTCTCTCTCTCCATCACTTTCCTCTCTCTCTCTCTCTCTCCCCTTTTCCCTTTCTCCCCCTCCCATCCCCCTTCCCCTCTCTTTTTGTGTTTCCTTGAATCTCCCTTCCCTTTTTTCGTCTTTTGCTCCCTCTCCATTTCTCTCTCTATCTCTTTCTTTTACCCTCCCCCTCTCTCTCATCCTTGATCTACAGATGTTGTAACTCGTGGACAATTTCAACCAATAAGTCTACACATGATGTAATATTTAGACAATTTTGACCATGGGATATTGAGACATTGACCTTGGGACATTGTTTTCCAACAATCCCCCCTGCAATGTCACAATGGTACAAACAAGACTCTCTGCAAACTGTCATAAACTTCAAACTTATACTCCTGAAATTGTCCTTCAAATCTTTTCTTCAAAAGTTTTCTTCAAAACTGAATTTGAATTTCCTTTAAAAAACCTGAACTTACTGAATATGAACCATAATACTTGATAAAATATGCAAACTAGATATCCAATAGTGTACCCATCAAGCAATCACTGCTTGACAACAAATGTAGCAAGTACTGACTTTGAACTTGCTATCTCCTGTCTTCTCAAACCTAAAAACATACACTAGGATCCACATATTTGCATTTACCTTATGAAAATAAAAAGTTTTCTCAACGTACTTCTGCCGCATCATGTAAATACACTAAACATAATCAAGAACTGAATCCTAGAACCTTTGATTTACAACTCACAACTTAGTGTATTATGAACACTGCTGGTTCATCTCTGATTGTTCTCAACTCAACTCAACTCAACTGAAATCAACTCATGAGTCTCATCAAAAAAATC
Source organism: Ceratopteris richardii (assembly GCA_020310875.1). NCBI lineage: Eukaryota > Viridiplantae > Streptophyta > Polypodiopsida > Polypodiales > Pteridaceae > Ceratopteris > Ceratopteris richardii. The sequence continues at coordinate 193,066,614 of CM035406.1, forward strand.
ATATCTATTGATGTCACCTTGTCATTATCTTTGTTCAATCTATAAGTCTTTCATACCTCTTTCCTACAGAATCTAGTATAAGCATATGTGTGCGCACCTCTAAAAACATACCTCTCTGAAATATCAAGCTTCTCTTCAATAGAACTCTGGAACCTTCTCCTGAACAGGAATACCTAACAAGAACTTTATCTAGACATTCTCCTTCTTCCTTCTTCTTTCAAAGATAGAACATAAACAAAACCTGACATAGGAAATATAGGAATACGTGATATAGAAATACCTAGAATTCTTATAGGTATGATTCTTCATTCTTTCACATATGGCTAAAAATAAGTCTTCATGTTTCATCACCCGCCTCGATGATTTAACACTAGTATCCATAATTCTTTCAGTTATATGAGACTTTATGAAATCTGGAATGTCTTCCTTCTTTCAATAATTCTGTCCTTCAGTGATCAAATACCTGTATCTAAAACAAAAATTATGAACCCTTTTTTTTAGCACTGCACAGTTTCCAATAGCTTCCACTATTACTTCCTCAGCTTCCCGAATCTAGAATAAGGTTAGCTGATCTATCATAAAAACCTTGCTGAAAGCATTTTAGGATTCATAAATTTCTGCAACATAACAAGTATCTTCTTCTATCTCTTTGTAACACAAATCTGATAGAACCTTAATCTTTGACTTACTTCTTCCAATGTTAAGAACCTTTGAAACAAAGAATAGATATCTGACTCATAAATGTTCAAGATCTTCAAGATCTTCCAAGTTCATACATGATCTATGATCTTTCCAACAAAATACCTGTGTAGAATCTGCTCTCATCAAACCTTCATGATTGAATGTTTGATTTATTACCTGAATGTCTCCAAGTTTCCATGCTTCTCACATAAAGTTGTAAAACTTTTCCTTCTCAAGAATGTGCAACTCCTACTTGAAACATAAGTGGACAAACTTCTCACCTTGAGAACTCCAAAAGCTGCAAGTTGATACTTCATATCTTCATATTCTACCCAGGTGAAATGTGAAAGTACCTGCTTGATTTTCTTTTGGCTAACTCCACTTCTCAATCAAGTGATAGGATGTAATGGAACACCTTTTTGAATACAAGCATGTATCCAAAAATCAAGACAAACATAGAAAGTAGATTCTTCAAGTGACTTGTACATCAACAAATCTGAATTTTCTGAAGTTTTTTTAAAATATTGAATATGAGGTAACTTTTCCAAACACAAAACCTCAACCCAAGTCGTCAAAATCTGGTACAAAAAACTCTTTTACCTCAAGAGTTGGATAAAGAAGAAATATAATTCTCTAAAACTTGTCATATACCAAGTAGCTCTGTATTGACACCCCAAGAATTCTTTGAGGGAAGATATAGCTACCTGCTCAAAATCTTCAACTAAAGCATAACTCATACACATATGAGTCAAAACATAGAAGTTGTCTTCAAAATTTGCTACTTTTGTTTCTCTCAATGGAATTCTTTGTCAAATCTACTAAATCACGACCAAGTATAATGCAAAAGAAGAAATTGCTTCTTCTTTAAACTATCTTTACACAAGATGTTCTCGTAGACTTGTCTTTGGATGTGTAGGAAAGTTGTATGGAAAATATATGAGAAAAGGAAGTCTTACTTTTCCTTTTGAAATGATGGACTTTCTTCTTCTGCATCTTTCTTCCACCTGATGATGTCAACACCTTCAAACTTCTCTTCCATACCTTTTGTTCTCTTCATCTTGAAGTAGCAAGCACTCTTAACTTCTTCATATGAACTTTTCTCTTCCTCTAGTGCTAAGAGTAAGAGACAAAACAAACATGGTATACAAATGGAAGTGAATATAGAATCATGTTTTATCATCTCCTCATGTCTCTAAATCAAAATTCTGCTTCAAATGTCTGAAATCACTAAATTCACCAACCTTTTGTCTAAATGATGAATTACCTTTCTAGAGTTACCTCTCTAGATCAAATTATGTACCTGGATATTCAACCAACTTACAACAAAAAATTGGTTGAACACAAAACTCATCCCATCTCCAAATTTGTCTTCTTAGATGAGCTTTCTTGTCATGAAAGAGATCTCTCAAATCTCTCTAGAAAAACCCCTTGATACCTATTTTGATGTAGTATTTAACTTTCAAATAATGAAAGAGAATAAACGCACTCCTTGAATCCTTCAAATCTCTTTATAAGTGCTCTTCTAAGACATGACTTGTAAATGATAATCTGATAGTAAAAACTGATACCTATGATTTGATGTTGATCTGATTCCTTCATCTTCTCCAAACCATTGTTTTTCCTTGAATTTGAAGTATCCTTCTCTTCATCAAGTCTGGGTCTTCAAATAATACTTTCTGTAAAGTATTTTTGTACTTTTCGAAAAGTATTCGGCTGCTACCAAATCATCAACATCATACTCCACACTGATGAATAAACATGTGACTAAAATGTTCACAAGTCTGCTGCCGAAAATCCTCAAAATAATATGATTATACCTTCTCAAACACCTCATCCAAATATGCATAAAGCATACATGTACTGATTCTCTTGTACCTATGCCGAATAGGACTCCTCCTGATATGGATGTTACTACCTCCATAAACTCCAAGTAATACCTTTGTGCATAAAGAGAATATGTACCTGAATTCTTAACATAAGATGTAAATCTTGTCTTAACCACCATCCAATATCTTTGAAGTACACCGAAATCTTCATGTAGAAGACAATCTTCAAATACATCATGTGAATGGCTAATCCACACCACCAAGCTACTGTGAGGTAAGTCCTCTCCATAAGCAAGAGTGTGAGCACGCTCTTCTTCTCCAAGAAGAACTCCATAGCTGCTCCTCAACATGCTCCAAGATAGCACCATGGCTGCCCCATGTGTGTTAGAGCACCACCTCAAAGAGGTACCAAGCTTCCACAGCTTTTGTTGTAATAGGTGTAGGATACAAGACAATGAGCTAATGATCTTCTTATATAGGATTGATTACACCTTGAAAAGCTCCTCTAAAAGCAATCGCATAATAAAGCACTCTCGAGAATAATACGATCGCAAAAAAAAAACAAAATTGTTGCATCAATTCGAGTCCGTGAGCTTTTGAAAAGATTTTTGAAAAAACATGTTCGCTCTGCGTGCTGCTGCCAAGGTGTTTTGAACCCAAGTCACCACACTGAAACATCAATGCTTTATCTAACACGCCAACGCTGTTGTGTGTATAGGAACTAACAAAAACATCTACAGATGTTGTAACTCCTGGACAATGTTGACCAACAAGTCTACACATGATGTAATATTTAGACTATTTTGACCATGGGATATTGAGACCTTGACCTTGGGACATTGTTTTCCAACAATAGGCATGCGATAAGTGCAATAAAATTCACCACGTACTTTTAGAGCATCAAGGAGAAAGAGTCAATACAAAACAGATAGGTTTGCACATTGATTAGCTTAAAAAAGTTACTATCTTTGGATGAGATAATCAACTTCAAATGCTCATAGCAACCAACATGATTACAATTGGAAAAATTCCTTTTCGAGGAGTGATACACATAGGGTTCAATGTATAGAATGCACAAGAGTACGAGAAATAAGCAAAATATGCTTTTGGAATGAACCTTACACTCAACAATGGTACCTCCTATTTTTCACGAATGTGAAGAGATAGACCCTGAGAGAAGACAACATGCAATTTCTCCTAATCTACTTAACCAAATGCTTTAAAAATTTATACAAATAAAGGAGACGCTAATATCTTTCCAATGCGTGTCACTCATCCAATTTCGAGCTTCGTAGAGAGAGAAGAAGCCTCTCTAAGCTTACTATTGTTGAAGAAGATGATGTAGAAAAATGAAGGAGCAAGACAATGATGGCGACGAGTGTATGTATATTGCTTCCTTGAAATGTACAAGTGATTTTATGTATTTATATAGACTCTTGAAATGATCCACAACTTCTAAATGTGGATTTTGAATTCAAATGAAGGCAGTACAAGTTGTTGAGGAGAATCAATTTATATATATCTTTGGCACAAAAAGACAAAATGACTTGCACAAGCGCAATGATAGTGCATTCGGAGGCTGAAACGAGCTCAGATTGCGATTTTGGCACCATAGAGTGAAGCCCTTTTGATCTCCTAATCACCCTGAGTAGGCTCACCAAATTCTATGTGATTTTGAGACTGTGACTAGGGGTGTGTTGATGATGCCCTATATGAAGCGGTGACCTACTATGATACCACTTGTTGGAGTTTGAGGTCTGCGAAAGCATGCAAACAGCACAAGGAAGAAGAAAAAGCTTGGAGCACAACACACAATACTGAATGTATTACCAATAGAATGTACAAAGATAAGTAATCCCTTAGGGCCATAGGCATATATACAAGCCAGGGGGGAAAGACCTCCTAAAGAGAAAAAAAGTGCCCCTACAGTCCTAGGGTGTTCGCATTGAGTCTTCATTGCATTTCAAACATTTCAAGAGTCATATCCAATAACATTAAGGAAGCTTTTATGCATTTTCTCAAGGCTCCCTTGATGAACAAGAGATTCCTAATGCGATTGATACCCTCCCCAAAGGTAAAAAGCTTAGGGTTGTACTATCTAACAAATAAGTTCCTCGAAACCTGAATTTAATGATGTTTTGGTAGTGCCTCTTTGCTTGGTTTGGTGCAAGGCAATCAGCTATGGCACATTTTTAGGAGGTTTAAATGATGGACTTACTAAGCTCATTCACAATAAAGAATAAAAAATGAAAATTGGCAGTCAAACACCATTATTGGAATTTAAGGTCTATGGAAGCATGCAAACAATAGAAAGAAGAAGAAGAAGCTTGGAGCATGACACACAATACTGACACCAAAATGGTTTCCCTAGCACAAAACCTTTCCTTGATAGAATGATAGTGCACCTCAATGTGCTTAGTGCAAGCATGGAACACATGGTTCCTCGCAACTTCCAATGCACTTTGATTGCAGTGAAGATGGTGGTGGCAAAAGACTAACCAACACCCAAATCAGCCATAAGGCATATGAGCCACACACACTGAACAATCACTATGAAAGCTACCCTATAATCAGCCTCACAAGTGGAAGTGGCCATAGTAGGCTGCTTCTTGCTTAACTAGGATATACATGAGCTACCAAGCATGAAGCAAATGCCACTAATGGACACACTAGTGCATAGGAAGCAGCCCAGTCACAATGAGAAAAATCATGTAAATCTTTTGGTAGGGATCCCCCCTTGGAATAAAACAATCCAAGCAGTTGGGTACCACTCAAGTAACGAAAGATGTGCTTAAGTGCCTTCCAATGCTTGACACCTCGACAATGCATAAACTAGATTATCTATGAGACAACAAACTGAATATCTCGTCGAGTAATGGATAAGTAAATCAATCATCCAATAGTGTGTTGATAGAGAACAACATCAAATGCATCTCTAGCATCATGAGGAGTCAACCATAAACCTCTCTCCATAGGAGTGGCAATAGGTTTGCAGTCTTCAAGGCCAAAACATTGAATAATGTGTCAATATATTTTGTTTGACACAAAGTTATTCCACCATCAACTTGCATAAATTGAATGCTCACATAATGATGCAAATGCCCCAAATATGACATCTCAAATGGGGCATGAAAATCATCCTTAAAATCACCAACATGCTTCTCATGGGGACGAGTGAGTATCATTTCATAAACATAGACAACAATGATCAGAAGCACATCACCTACACGCTTAATATGTAAGGTGCTCTCAGTTGGACTGTTCTCAAACCCATGTGCAATGAGGTAGGCATGTACATTTTCATACCAAGCACATGTGCTTACTTCAAACCATATAATGCCTTTTCAACCTGCACTCTTGGTTTTCATGCCCTTTTTGAACAACGCCATGTAGCTAAAAAAACATACACTTCTTCATGCAAGTCACCATTTAGAAATTTAGTTTTAATTTCCAATAGATGTACATTCCAACCATCATGAGCTGCAACTACACAAATGCTATGAACAGTAGTCATTCGGCATGTAACAACAATGGTTTTATCCAAATCAATGCCTTTTTCTTGAGCATAACCCTTTGCAACAAGCCTATGTCAAATATTCCATCAGGCTTACACTTCAACTTGTATACCTGCTTAGTGCCAATGGCCTTCTTGCCAAGAGGCAAGTCACATGAAGACCAGGTACCATTTTTCATGATACCATTATATTGTGATTGTATAACAGACATCAATTTTTTGAGTTTTGTACTTCATTCAACAAAACTAGCTCATTCTTATCACAAAGACTCGAGACAGCCGTAGCATGGCAATCGGATGCAAAGAAAGCACTATGCGAGCTTGAACGAGTACAATATGACAAAGGTGCATCTAATTTGCTATAATGCAAAGTCTACACTAGCCATTTTGGCATAGTTTTTGCCTCCTCAATATCAATTCTCTCATCAACAAGTGCATCATGTAAATTTTCATTAGAAATGGAATGATCTACATCATCACATGAAATCATTAAAGGCTGAGAAGTTGCCTCATTAGGACTAGCACAACTTTCCACCTATAAAAAGAGGAAGCAAAGTGTCATAGATGTCATAAATTTTGTTAGTTTTTCATTGGTCCAAAATCCCTGCTCGAGGATTTGCCACATAAGAACAAACTTTTTCACCTCAATAAGGGGATGTGAATAGGATTCGAACTTAAACTCCCACCGGAAACTAATGCAATTTAGACACCATCTCTTATTAAGTGTAACATGAAAGTCCCCACTCATCTTCAATCTTGGAATTTTATCAAGATTGTTTTTCGGTGTGCCACCTACGACCCTCAAGGTGAGAGGAGTTGTGCCCAATAAGGAGATGAGTCTTTGAGCACTCATACGGATTGAATCTACTCCATAACAAGCACCATTTTTTTTTAATATAAAGGAAGTTCAGCATTAGCCTACTCTCCTGGACTTGAATTAAATACAGAAAACTACAAGAGAAGGGGACTAGTGCCCATGGGACCCCCCAAATCCCACAAAGTAGGGGAAAAGTGGGCCCCACATGAGGGTGATGAGAGGGTGATTAAACTTCTTTGTAATGCCATCTAAGCCCTGTAACAAGCACCATTCTTCATAATCCACTCCCTTGGCTGAGTCAATGTCCTCAAATCTAATCCATTGGCTTGTTTCTTGATTCTAGAGATGTTTCCACAAGCAAAAACCTTTGTTCCATAGCTTCCTATGTTTCTCGAGGTTCCATGAATCAACCCCCTTAATTCCCTTTATAATAATAATAATAATAATAATAATAATAACAATACTAATTTGTTTCTCAAAAGGAACTTCCACAATAGCATACTCTCTGTAGCTTTATTTAATGAAGAAAACAACTATATAGCTGAATGGGCCTACCTCCCACGGATCCCCTCAATACCACATGGCAAGGGTTTCCTAAGATTTTGTAGGAAACATTATAAAAAATCTTGATGACCCTTTCAACCTCCCTAATGGGGGAGCACTTGCTTTTAGTCTTGTTACTCAAGAGAAAAATCACTCTGTAGTGTCAAAACGGTAGAGGGATTTTACAATTGGAAACTCCTTTGCCTAAAAGGAAAGGAGATTTTTTGATTGACCATTCCTTAGGAGGGTTACCAAAATTTTTAGCACACCTATCTCTCCTTATCTTCCAAAGAGCCTTGCCTCTTATAGTGTTCCATAGTACAGAGGAGTAGCCGATTTTCACCTAATAAACCTTGCTTCTAGTTGATTTATCCCAATAGCATTATGATTCTCCCAAGGTTCCTCTAGATTGACATTGACTTGGGGCAAGAAAAGAAGAGGTTTTCTAAGTCCTCATTGCCTTGATGGCACCGTTTACACCACAGAGGAACATCGTAAATTTTTCTAGTTTTTTCATTGGTCCAAAATTCATGATAGAGGATTTGCCACATAAGAACGGATTTTTTGACCTTAATGAGGGGATGCAAAAGGAATTGGAACTTAACCTCCCACCTGAAACCCATCCAATTCAAACACCATCTCTTATTAAGCCTAACATGAAAGTCCACATTCATCTTGAATCTCATAATTTTATCAACATTGTTGTCATTTTGCACTTAAGACCCTCAATGTGAGAGAAGTCCTGCCCAATAAGGAGAGGAGTCTTCGAGAACTCTCGAGCATTGAATCTACTCCATAACAAGCACCATTCTTCATAGTCCACTCTCCTAGCTGATTCAATGTCCTGAAATCTTATCCATTGGCATGTTTCTTGATTCCAATAATAATAATAATAATAATAATATTATTATTATTATTATTATTATTATTATTATTATTATTATTTTGTTTTCAAACGGAATTTGGGCAATAGACTACTCTCTCAAGCTTTAATTAAAAAAGTAAACTATTATACAAATGAATTGGCCTAACCCTTGGGAGCCCTAGAATCCCACAAGGCATGGGTTTCTTATGATTTTCTAGAAAATTTTACAAAGAAGCTTCATGACCATTTCGTCCACCCTCATGAAGGACACACTTGCCTTTAATCTTGCTACTCAAGAGAAAAAGCACTCTATGGTGTCTCTCTCTCATGATCTTCCAGAGAGCCTTGACTCTTATAGTGTTCCATACTTCAGAGGAACAGTCGATCCCTTCACTTACTAAATCTTGCTTCCATTTGATTTGTCCTTACAACATCATGATTCTCCGAAGCGTCCTCCAGAATAAAACTTTCTTGGGGCAAAGAAGACGTGTCCTAAGACCTCATCGCCCTCGTGGCACGGCTTACACCATGGAGGGACATCCTAAATTATGTTAGTTTTTCATTGGTCCAATATCCCCAATGGAGGATTTTCCATGTAAGAACAATTTTTTTGACCCAATGAGAGGATGACAAAGGGATTGGAAAAACTCCCACATCAAACTGGTCCAATTCAAACATGATCTCTTATTAAGTGTAACGTGAAAGTCCCCATTCATCTTCAATCTTGAAATTTCATCAAGATTGTCGTCAATGTGCCACCTAAGACCGTCTCATTGAGAGGACTCCTACCCAATAATGAGAGGAGTCTTTGAGCACTCCCAAGCATTGAGTCTGCTCCATAAAAAGCACCATTCTTTATAGTCCACTGTCCTAGCCGACTCAATGTCCTCAATCTAATCCATTGGCATGTTTCTTGATTCCAAAGGTGTTTCCATAAGCAAAAACATTTGTTCTATAGCTTCCTATCTTTTTGGAGGTTCCATGACTCAACCCCCTTGATTCCCTTATTATTATTATTATTATTATTATTATTATTATTATTTCAAAAGGAACTCTCGCAACATCGTACTCTCTCAAGCTTTAATTAATAAAGAAAACAAGTATACAAGTGAATGGGCCTAGCACCGATGGGAGCCCTGAATCCCACAAGGCACGGGTTGCTTAAGATTTTCTAGAAAACATTACAAAGAAGCTAGATGATGCTTTCATCCCACCTCATGGGTGGAGCACTTTCTTTTAATCTTTTCTCTCAAGAGGAAAAGCACTCTGTGGTGTCTAAAAGGTAGGGGCTTTTTACAGTTGAAAATTATTTTGCCTAAAATGAAAAGAGATTTTTTGATCGACCATTCCTTAGGAGGGTTACCAAAGTTGGCAGCATACCTCTCTTTCCTAATCTTTTAGAGAGCCTTGCCTCTTGTAGTGTTTGACAATACAGAGGAGCAGCCCATTACTTCACCTAATAAAGCTTGCTTCCAGCTGATTCGTCCCTACATCATCATGATTCTCACGTGTCCTCTAGACTAATATTGACTTGGGGCAAGAAAAGAAGAGGTTTCCTAAGTCCTCATTGCCTTGGTGGCACTGCTTACACTATGTAGGCACATTCTAAATTTTGTTAATTTTTTCATTGGTCCAAAATCCATGGCGGAGCATTTTCCACATAAAAAAATATTTCTTTACCTCAATGAGGGGATGCAAAAGGGACCGAAACTTAAAATCCCACCTAAAACTCATCCAATTCAGAAACCATGTCTTATTAAGCACAACATGAAATTCCCCATTCATCTTGAATCTTGGAATTTTATCAAGATTGTTGTCAGTGTGGCACCTAAGACTAAGACCGTCGAGGTGAGAGGAGTCTTGGCCAATAAGGACAAAAGTTTTTGAGCACTCCCAAGCATTGGATCTGCTTCGTAACAAGCACCATTCTTCATAGTGCACTCTTCTAGTCGATTCAATGCCCTCAAATGTAATCCATTGGCATGTTTGTTGATTCCAGAGGTGTTTACACAAGGGAAAACCTTTGTTCCACAACCTCCTAGTTTATTGGAGGTTCCATAACTCAAGTTGCTTGAGTCCCTTAATATTATTATTATCATTACTTTGTCTTTCAAAAGGAAGTTTAGCAATAGTCTAGTCTCTTGAGCTTTAATTAATAGCAAAAAAAAATATACAAGTGAATGGGCTTAGCACCCACAGGAACCCCGAATCCTACAAGGCATGGGTTGCTTAAGATTTTCTAGAAAAACATTACGAAGAAGCTTGAGAACCCTTTTGTCCCCCCTTTTGGGGAGCCCACTTGCTTTTTATCTTGTTGCTCAAGAGGAAAAGTATTATGTGGTGTGTAAAAGGTAGGGGCTTTTTACAATTGCAAATTATCTTCCCTTAAAGTAAAATAGAATTTCAATTGATTATTTCTTAGGAGGGTTACCAAATTTGGTAGCACACCTCTCTTTCCTAATCTTCTAGAGAGCCTCGCTTCTTTAAGTGTTCTACACTAGAGAGGAGAAGCGGATCGCTTCATGTAATAAAGCTTGCTTCTAGATGATATGTCCCTATAACATCAAGATTCCCCCAAGGGTCCTTCATGCTTACATTGACTTGGGGCAACAAACAAAGAGGTGTCCTAAGTCTTCATTACCCTGGTAGCACCGCTTATACCATAGAGGCAGATCGTAAATTTTCTTAGTTCTTCATCAAAATCCAGAGTGGAGGATTTGTCACATAAGAACAATTTTTTTGACCTCAATTAGGGGATGCAAAAGTGATTGGAACTTAAAATCCCACCTCAAACACATCCAATTCAGACACCATCTCTTATTAAGCGTAATATGAAAGTCCCCATTCATCTTCAATCTCAAAATTTTGTCAAGATGGTTGTCCGTGTACCACCAAATACCTTCCACATGAGAGGATTCATGCCCAATAATGAGACGAGTCTTCAAGCACTCCCACACATTGAATCTGCTCTGTAATAAACACCATTCTTCATAGTTCAATCTCTTAATCGAGTCAATGGCCTCAAATCTAATCCATTGGCATGTTTCTTGATTTGAGAGGTGTTTCCACAAGTGAAATTTTTTTTCCATAGCTTCCTTGCTTGTTGGAGTTTCCATGGCTCAACCCCTCTACTAACCTTAATAATAATAATTATAATAATAATAATATTATTATTATTATTATTATTATTATAATTACTCCAAGGCACTAACTTGCTTCGTAACAACCACCATTCTTCATAGTTCACTCTCGTAGCCAAGTCAATGTCCTCAAATCTAATCCATTGTCATATTTCTTGATTCCAAAGGTGCTTCCACAAGTGAAAACCTTTGTTCCATAACTTCTTAGCTTCTTGGACATTCCATGATTCAACCCCTGTGATTCCCTTATTATTATTATTATTATTATTATTATTATTATTATTATTATTATTATTATTATTATTTTGTTTTACTGAAATAAAGTTCAGCTATATCCTACTCTCTTGAGCTTTAATTATTTAAAAAAACAACTATACAAGTGAATGGGTCTAACACCCATAGGACTCTCCAAATCCCACAAGGTAGGGGTTGCTTAAGATGTTTTAGAAAACATTACAAAGAACCTTGATGAACCTTTTGTCCCCCTCATGGGGGGGGGGGGGGGGGGGGGCACTTGCTTTAAATCTTGTTGCTCAAGATGAAAAGCACTATGTGGTGTCTAAAAGGCAAGGGCATTCTACAATGGGAAATTCTTTTGCCTAAAAGGAAAAGACATTTTTCGATCGACCATTCCTTAGGAGAGTTCTCAAACTTGGTAGCACACCTCTCTCTTGTGGTCTTTCAGAGAGCCTAGCCGAGGTTTCCTAAGTCCTAATTACCTTGTTGGCACCACTTACACCAAACAAGGATATCGTAAATTTTGTTATTTTTTTTATTGGTCCAAAATCTCAGGTGGAGGATTTGCCATATAAGAACAAATATTTTGACCTCAATGAGGTGATGCGAAAGAGACTCCAACTTAAACTCCCACCTAAAACTCATCCAATTCAGACACCATCTCTTATTAAGCTTAACATGAAAGCCCCTAGACATCTTCAATGTCAATTTTTTATCAAGATGGTTGCTAGTGTGCCACCTAAGACACTCTATGTGAGAGGAGTCCAACCCAATAATGAGAGGAGTCTTCGAGCACTCCCATGCATTGAGTATGCTCTGTAACAAGCACAATTCTTAATAGTCCACTCTCCTAGCCTAGACAAGGTCCTCAAACCTAATCCATTGGCATGTTTCTTGATTCCAAAGGTGTTTCCACAAGCCAAAACTTTTGTTCCATAGCTTCCTAGCTTTTTGGAGGTTCCATGACTCAACCCCTTTTAATAATAATATTATTATCATTATTATTATTATTTTTATTTTTATTTTGTTTTTCAACTAGGACCCCCTGAATCCCAAAAGGCATGGATTGCTTAAGATTTTTTGCAAAAGATTACAACACAGCTTGATGACCCTTTTTTCCCCCTCATGGGGGGCGCACTTGCTCTTCATCTTATTGCTCAAGAGAAAAAGCACTTTGTGGTGTCTAAAAGGTAGGGGCTTTTTACAATTGGAAATTCTTTTGCCTAAAAGGGAAAGAGAATTTCTGATTGACCATTTGTTAGGAGGGTAACCAAAGTTGGCAGAACACCTCTCTCTCGTGACCTTCTAGAGAGCCTCCCCTCTTTTCATGTTTCACAGTACAGAGGAGTAGCCAATTGCTTCACCTTATAAACATTCCTTCTAATCAATTTGTCCCTACATCAACATGATTCACCCAAGGGTCCTCTAGATAGATATTGACTTGCCACAAGAGAAGAAGAGGTATCCTAAGTCCCCATTCCCCTAGTGGCACCACTTACATCACAAAGGCACATCATAATTTTTGTTAGTTTTTTCATCAGTCCAAAATCCCTTGTGGAGGGTTTACCACATAAGAATATAGTTTTTGACCTCAATGAGAGGATGCGAAAGGTATTGGAACTTAAACTCCGAGCTAAAACTCGTCCAATTCAGATACCATCTCTCATTAAGTGTGATATGAAAGTCCCCATTCATCTTGAATCTCACATTTCTATCAAGATTCTCATCGGTGTGCCACCTAAGACCCTCCAGGTAAGATGAGTCTTGCCCAATAAGGAGAGAAGTCTTTGAGCACTCCCAAACATTGAACTTGCTCCATAACAAGCACCATTCTTCATAGTCCACTCTCCTAGCTGAGTCAATGTCCTCAAATCTAATCCATTGGCATGTTTCTTGATTCAAGAGGTGTTTCCACAATCCACAACTTCCTAGCTTTTTGGAGGTTTTGTGACTCAACCCCTTGATTCCCTTAATAATAATAATAATAATATTATTATTATTATTATTATTATTATTTATTTATTTATTATTATTATTATTATTATTATTATTTTGCTTCTCAAAAGGAAAATCCACGATAGCCTACTCTTTCGAGCTTTAATTAATAAAGAAAACAACTATACAAGTGAATGGGCCTAGCCCCCAAGGGAACCCTTGAATCCACAAGGCAAGCATTGCTTATGATTTTCTAGAAAACATTACAAAGAAGCTTGATGACCCTTTTGTCCCCCATCATGGGGGGCCCACTTAAGTTTACTCTTGTTGCTCAAGAGAAAAAGCACTTTGTGGTGTCTAAAAGGTAGGGGCTTTTTACAACTGGAAATTCTTTTGCTTAAAAGGAAAAGAAATTTTTATTATCGACCATTCCTTAGGAGGGTTATCAAAGTTTTGAAGCACACCTCTCTCAAATTATCTTTCATAGAGCCTCTCCTCTTACAATGTTCCATAGTATAGAGGACTAGGCGATCCTTTCACCTAATAAAGGTTGCTTCCAATTGATTTGTCCCTACAAATTCCTGAGTCTCCCAAGGGTCCTCCACATTGACATTGAATTGGGGCAAAAGAAGAAGAGATGTCCTAAGACCTCATTGCCCTTGTCAACACTTACACTGTAGAGGGAAATCCTAAATTTTCTTAGTTTTTTCATTAGTCCAAAATCCCTCCTGGAGGATTTCCCACATAAGAAAAGCTTTTTTGACCTCATTGAGGGGATGCAAAAAGGATTGGAACTTAAAGTCCCACCTGAAACTAGTCCAATTCCAACACCATCTCTAATTAAGCATAACATGAAAGTCCCCATTCATCTTGAATCTCATAATTTTATCAAGATTGTTGTTGGTGTGCCACCTAAGACCCTCCACGTGAGAGGGCTCCTGCCCAATCAAGAGAGGAGTCTCTTAGCACTCAGAGACATTGAACCTGCTCCGTAACAAGCACCATTCTTTATATTCCACACTCCTAGCCATGTCAATGTCCTCAAATCTAATCCATTGGCATGTTTCTTGATTTGAGAGGTGTTTCCACAATCCATAGCTTCCTAGCTTTTTGGAGGTTCCATAACTCAACCCCCTTGATTCCCTTAGTAATAATAATAATAATAATAATAATAATAATAATAATAATAATAATAATAATATTATTATTATTATTATTAATATTAATAATAATAATAATAATAATAATAATAATATTATTATTATTATTAATATTAATAATAATAATAATATTAATAATAAAAAATAATAATAAAATAATACTAATATTATTACTATTATGATTTTGCTTCTCAAAAAGAAAATATGCAATAGCCTACTCTTTCAAGCTTTAATTAATAACGAAAACAACTATACAAGTGAATGGGCCTAGCCCTAGGGGCCCACTGAATCCCACAAGGCAGGGATTGCTTATGATTTTTTAGAAAACATTACAAAGAAGCTTGATGACGCTTTCACCCCGCCCCTCATGGGGCCCACTTACTTTTCATCTTGTTGCTCAAGAGAAAAAGCACTATGTGGTGTCTAAAAGACAAGGGCTTTTTACAAATGGAAATTATTTTGCCTAAAAGTAAAAGAGATTTTTTGATCAACCATTCCTTAGAGGGTTATCAAAGTTTGGAAGCACACCGCTCTCAAAGCCCTCTTCACCTCTTACACCATAGAGGGACATCCTAAATTTTCTTAGTTTCTTCATTGGTCTAAAATCCCTTCTAGAGGATTCCCCACATAAGAAAATATTTTTTGACCTCAATGAAGAGATGCGAAAGGGATTGGAACTTAAACTCGCACCTGAAACTAGTCCAATTCAAACACCATCTCTTACTAAGCATAACGTGAAAGTCCCCATTCATCTTAAATCTCGGAATTCTATCAAGATTGTTGTTGGTGTGCCACCTAAGGCCCTCTAGTTGAGAGGGGTCCTATGCAATCAGGGTAGGAGTCTTTGACCAGCCCCATGCATTGAATATGCTTTGTAACAAGCACCATTCTTCATAGTCCACTTGCCTAGCCGATTCAATGTCCTCAAATCTAATCCATTGGCATGTTTCTTGATTTTAGAGGTGTGTCCACAAGTGAAAAACTTTGTTCGAAAGCTTCCTATCTTTTTGGTGGTTCCATGAATCAACCCCCCTGATTCCTTCAATATTATTATTATTTTTATTATTATTACTATTTCAAAAGGAACTTGGCCAATACCTTAAAACTATACAAGTGAATGGCCTAGCACCCATGAGACACCCCGAATCCCAAAAGGTAGGGGTTGCTTAGATTTTCTAGAATACATTACAAAGAAGCTTGATGGCCCTTTCATCCCCCTCATGGGGCTGACTTTCTTTTAATCTTTTTGCTAAAAAAAAAAGCACTCTATGGTTTCTAAAAGGGAGAGGCTTTTTACAATTGGAAATTCTTTTGCCTAAAAAGAAAAGAGATTTTTCAATGGACCATTCCTTAGGAGGGTTACCAAAGTTGGTAGCACACCTCTCTCTTGTGTTCTTCCATAGAGCCTCACCTCTTATAGTACTCCACAGTGCAAAGGAGTAACTTATATTCCCTTCACCTAATAAGCTTGCTTGGAGTTGATTTGTCCCTACAACATCATGATTCTCCCAAGGGTCCTGAACATTGACATTGACTTGGGGCAAGAAGAGAGAGGGTTTCCTAGGTCCTCATTGCCATGATGGCACGTCTTATAACATAGAGGGAGATCGGAAATTTTCTTAGTTTTTTCATTTGTCCAAAATCCTAGGTGGAGGATTTGCCACATAAGAACATATCTTTTGACCTCAATGGGGGGATGTGTAAGGGATTAGAATTGAAATGTCCACCTAAACTCGTCCAATTCAGACACCATCTCTTATTACGCATAACATGAAAGTCCCCATTCATCTTGAATCTCATAATTTTATCAAGATTGTTGTCCATGTGCCACCGAAGACCCTCCAATGATAGGATTCATGCCCTATAATGAGACAAGTCTTCAAGCACTCTCATGCATTGAATCTGCTCTATAGCAAGCACCATTCTTTATATTCCACTCTCCTAGTAGATTCATCCTCCTCAAATCTAATTGATTGGCATGTTTCTCAATTCAAGAGGTGTTTCGACAAGAGAAAACCTTTTTTCTAGAGACTCCTAGCTTTTTTGGTATCAAGTCTTGTAGAGAGCTCTTAAAAAATCTCGTAACCCTCTTTTTTTAATGGATTTTGGTCCCTTCTCCTGACTCAATGGGTGTGCATATGGTGAGTAATGAGTGGCCGAAGGGGATATGTATTGAGAGCCTTTTTCCATTCATTGATGGTTCTCCATGTAGATCTTCCATGCATGCATGTAGAGCATTGAATTCCGCACAAGAAGGGAGGGATGTTCCCAAACCATCAATGACATATTAATTCTAGAAATTCTATAGCACATTCAACTTTGAATTAAAAGAGAGAAAGAAGAAAGATTCATGAACTCAAGCATACACACATAGAGTTGCATATGTGTTCACACACACACACACTCATATTTGAAGATATGACGACACACATACATTAATGTAATCATGAATGTACATATGCATTTGATTATGCATCTACACATATCTTAGATAGCAATAATAAGGAGAGAGTGAGGGAAGAAAAAAAAAAGAGAAAAAAAGAAAGAGAACAACGAAAGAGAGAGACATATATGAATCCACACACATGTATATAATTAGTTAAATATATGAATGTACTTATACAAACTTTTATGCAAGAAAGAAAGATGCATACGCAATTTTTCTTCATGCATACAAGCATTGAAACATGCTTCTATGCATGTAAATATGAATTGAATCTACATGCATATATGCAAAAATACCTAAGTGCATATTCATGTATATACATGGAATAGCATGCATGTAATTTACATATCTTCATTGATATGCATACACGCACAAACACACACACACACACACACACACACACACACACATATATATATATATATATATATATATATATATATATATATATACACACACGTACATACATACGTACATACATACACACACATACACACATATATATATATATATATATATATATATATATATATATATATATATATATATATGCATTTATATTCATGTGTGCACTTAGCTGGATATGTAGTTTCTTGTACGTCTTAGTTCGAGCATAACTTCCTACTCCAGGTCCGATTAAAGAGTTCTCTATTGCTATAGAATCCATAATTCAAGAGCTTTTCAATGAGTAGACGGAATTTCTATTTGTCTTAGTCTTAGAATTCCTTTGAGAGCATTTAACTTTTCTGATTTTATCCAAAAAATGAGGTGATGTCCAAATAGCTTGGATTACTATTTTAGCAATAACTTTCTTGTATAATATCCGAATTGAGATATTGAACTTGGCCTTGATTTTAGCCATCAAGAGCTATCTTGTGAGTCATCATATCCAATAAATTATCACTTGCAACCTATCTCACCATAAGCTTTTAGTTTTCTTTTGACTATCAAAGGGTGCTTTTGAAATGAAATTCATGATCAATTTTGATGCTTATCCCTTCTTAATAATATTTCGCATCATTTAGGAATTGAATGCATTCAATCTTGTATGTTTTCACACATGATTTCACTTACTTGTGTTTTTTTAATAAAAACATCTATAGGTTCTCTTTTCTACTTTCATAACTTGTTTTGCATGTATTGAAGCAAGAAGAAATTACTTTCAACAAAAAAAACATATCTTCATGAGGGCATGTAGTGGCCAAAAATATATTATGTGCATGTTTATTTCCTATAGTTCATGAAGCGAAGACAGAAGTGGATGGCCCACCACTAAGCTTATGACTGTTGACGATTATGTATTTTTGTTTATTTCAATTTTATTAGGGAAATGCTGCCCAAATTTTTCTAACATCATGGAATTATATGTCATGAAAAGACCAGAGAGATATATTCTTTAAGGGATGAAGTCTTATGCATGTTCTTAATGTGGTAGAAAGATTAGATTTCTTGTGAAGTAATTTAGTACATATGAAGATGCATGTATATATGCATACTTAGATTTTCTTTAAAGAAGTCTTGTGCTTGTTTTCTCATCATTAAGATGAGTCAGATTTTGATCAAACATGACTAATTTTATGAATGTCACATGAAGAATTGCATTCTACATAGTCAGAGGGAGACATAGGTAAGTGCCCCTTGTCGTTGATATTTATGTCTAAGAGAAGGTTGAAGGATAGATTCCTAAAGAACAACCGATTCGTGTGACACATAAGGAGTCACGAACATGAATTGATTAGTTGAAACGATGGAAATACATGTGAAGGATGTTTTTCCTATGCATCACAATTGTGAATAGTTACCGACTCATGAGTAGATAAATCACTCTTCATGGGAGTCTATGTACTTTATATACAATTCTATTCCCAGTTGACACAAGTTAGTGCTATGGTTATGATCATCCATACAAATATTAAATGCTTGTGTGTCAATTTTTGTGATAAGATTTAATGAATGTGAAAGAAGTAGAATGACTAGAGTGACATCCATAGATATTCACTTTCACTGAAAATTGGATACTATGTAAACAACCGATTTCCATGAGGTGATTTGGATTACTAATTTTCTTCCACTAATCTAGATGACCATTATGTGTGTGGATATTTCTCCATGTCATAATCCATCCAAAAGAATGGATGAACATGTCTAGGATTAACATGTCTCATCATTTTTAGGTTGAAAAAAAATCATTGAGGAAAAAGTGAGAGAGGTAGTAGCCTCAGAGAGATTTGGATGTTGCACTTTTAGAGAATTCCCAAATTAATTGATATTTCATCAGAAAATTTCTCAATAGGCTTAGTTTAAGCTATCGAATTTCTAGGTATTTTGGATATTTTTACAAAGTCAAAATGACCTCTTCACTAGATGTGTTGCTTATAGTGGTTGAGGCATGAAACAAGTGAAAAAAGCTTGTTGGCAAGGGAATTACTCTTCATAATATACAAATTGAGGGATTTTTGTTGTGTATGAGATCTTGATAGATGCACTTGGGCCACAATAATTTGCTTTGATTTCTAAGATCATTTGATAGGCCAAATGATCTCTGCACATAAATTTCTAGTTTGTGGAATTTATGCAATGACCAAAGTCCATGTCACCTAAAGGTGATTTGTTCTCTTAGATCATTTATTCACTTTGGATTACTGTCCTTTTCAAACTTAGCTATCCACCTCAACGTAGTGCTAACAAAGTATCAGGATGAGATATCTCTCCATTTATGAGATATGAATAAAATAATCAAAGTTAGCCTCTACAAAATTTTTAAATATTGTAGGTATATAGGCTTAATATTTTTTGGTCATTCTGAAAGAGTTAAACGTCCAAATAATTTTAATTAATACCAATAAAATTATTATTATTTGGAACAAATTGAAGATCAACTGATAAGTCAATTGACCTATCTTCTCAGAACATACTTTAGTGAGGATTTTCCAAAGATTGCTACATGTGTCTAATGAACATATGGTTGTTTCATACTAGAAGCTCCAAATGCAAGAATTTATCTTGGAGAAGATACTTTAGTATATACCCTATAACATAACTAAAATTCAAATATTTTGGAGTTTATCTTCATATCTAGAGTATATTCTAAAAGTGCAAGTGAATTAGAAAAGGTCGGCTTGCGGCTATGGCGGACTGACGAAACCTCGAGAGCTTGCGGCTATGGCGGACTTCAACAGATGCACATTATGACGCGACGTACTTAACAGACGAAGCGGAGCTTGCGGCTATGGCGGACTGAGTAATTTATCCATAAAGACGAAGCGGATTCAACAGGTCTTCGGAGCTGGCGGCTATGGCAGACTGAGTTTCCGCTTTCGACGTACCTACTGCTCGTGCTGTCCTCGTGACCTACTCCCCCTCCCCTCTGGGTTGAGGGGTGAGCAGCCGACACGACTGGACTGGCTCTTGCTTCGCGATACCCGAGGTCCAAGTATCGCCCTGTGCCAGCGATCGTTTTGACCGGCGGTCGGCTGAGCGGGCGGTGGTATCGCCGATACTGGCCGATCGTTCGCGCGGGGCGATCGTTTTGATCGGCGATCGATTGAGCGCGGGTGGGCAATCGGCGACCGGCGGGCTCTTTCCGGCGATACCAGCAGTGATACTTGCGGATCTCTGTGCCGTCCGACGATACCCGGCGATTCTCGACCGAGATCGGCCATGCGACCGGCGATACTTGCGGCCTAGGACTCGATCCCGGCGATACCCGATCTGTGACGACCGGCGACTCTCGGACGGCGATTCCTCCGGCGATATCTGGCAGATCCCCCGTCGGCGATACCTCCTCGGCCCCGCGCGATCGCGATACCGCCCGCAATTCCCGGGGCGCGCGGCCGCGTCGGCCACGTGGGTCATTTATTGCACCCCTCGCGTTTATTGCGGTCGTTTTGCTCTGGTATCGTGGCTACCGCCGATCGCTCCGCTCAGGTATCGCGTAATGCGCCGATCGTTTCCCTCAGGCTTCGCTCTTCGCGCCGATCGCTACCCGAGGCTCAAGTAGCGCGCTGAGTACTGCGCCGATCGTTTCCGCTTTTCGCGCCGATCACTAACCGAAACCGGTACGGGCGATATTCCTGGCGGGCCAATAGACTAAGAGATAAAAAATAAGAAGGAAAAGGAAAGAAAAAAGAAGAAGGAAGAAGAAAGAAAAAAAAAAAAAAAAAAAAAAAAAAAAAAAAAGGGGGGAAGAAAAAGAAAAAGAAGAAAAAAAAGAAGAAAAAAAAGAGGGTGCCGCATCGTTAAGGTTTCTTGAAAAAAAAAAAAAGAAAAGAAAAAAAAAAGAAAGAAGAAAAAATGAGAAAGAGAGATAGTGTTCGGCTTCGGTGTGTTTGGGGGTAAGTTTTCTCTTCATGTCGGTGGGCTTGGCCTTTGGATTTTGATTACTGAAAGTTGTGCCAGTCCCCTTTGGCCATGGATGTGGCTTCATCCTCCCTCGTGAAAAGTAATCGGGCCCCCCCCCCTGGGGAGACCGGCATTCTGGCCGCTCTACTGGAGGGGGGATCTTGTGCCGCCCCTGGGGCATCCGAAAGTGTTGAATCCCCCATCGTGTCCCTCAGTAGACCCGCAGTTCTGTCTGCTCAGGAGGAGCTCAAGAAAGTTTGCCTCGTCGGCCAAGTGTTTGGCCCTAGGCCCCCGCTCGAAATCGTGCGACAATGGCTTCGAAAAGAGTGGTTCCCTCGAGGACTAATTGTCAGCAAATGTCAATTCTTACCAGCAAACCATTTGCTGCTAATTTTCGAAAACGAAGAGATGGCGTTCCAAGCCCTTAGTGTTGGCACCTGGCAGCTCGGTCGGGCGACCCTGTGCCTATTCAGATGGTCCCCGGACTTTACCCCCGACAAATCGAAATCACTTCGATACCCCCTATGGGTTGAACTCCCTAACCTCCCATACTTTCTGTACAACTTTGTGTGGGACATTGTGTCTCCTATCGGCAAACCGTTGGCTTCACGCGAAGACATTGGCGGCCTCATCTATGAAGGTGCGCGACACTCGTTCAATGCTAGGTGGCACCCACAAATCTGCGTCGAGGCCGATCTCTCTTCGCCGCTTCCATCAATGATCAAAGTGGACATGGGCGAAGGAGATGTTTGGGAGCAGGATATCACCTACAAAAACCTCCCCAACGCATGCTTTCGTTGTGGTCAACAAGGTCACAGGATTAAAGACTGCCCCCTCAGGCAAAAAAACAAGCGCTCACAAGAAGCCTCCAAAACTGCTCAAGACAACAACGGCGACTTGACCCACTCGACCAAGGAAGGGGAAGGCAAGGGCCTCCTCAATCCACAAGCTGATGCTGATGGCTTTACTGAAGTTAGAAGAAGAAGGAAAAGAAGCCCGAGGGCCAACGGTGAGAGAAACAACCTACCACTTACCCCCAACAGCAATTTGTATTGCAATCTAGGAAACGAGATCAACGAGCTTGACTATCCAGGCGGGAAGCCACTCGAGGTAGATCCCCACGACAATGCCCTAGAGATCCCTGACAACAAAGAAACTCCCCAGGAAGGCTATACTACTAGCAAAGAAGATGGATTCACCACTAGTAACGAAGACAACATGGACAGTGAAAGTTCCATCATTGGATCGACGATCCCGGAAACGGTCCCGAGCACGGGACCCAATTCCCCCCAGCAAGGAGTATCCCGCAAAGGAAAACAGCATATAGAGCTACCCTGGAAAAGCCCCTACAGGAACCGACTTCTAAGTCGGGATCAGATACCAGTGAAAAAGAAAGATGAAGCCAAGAGAAGAAAGGACAAGGCTCCCTCCCGCAAAGAGGGATCAATACAAAAATGATTGTCATCTCGCTTAATGCTAGGGGGCTAACCGACCCCTCAAGAGCGGCCATCATTGGTCAATGGCTCCGCGACACTAGCTTAAAACCAGACATTATATGCATTCAAGAGATTAAAATTGACGGAGAAGACCTTCTGAAACGGCTCAGACAGGTTTCCTCGGCCCATGTGTGGATCCCAACAAAGCACCAGCGGGGGTCCGGTGGAACGGCCATCGGTGTTAAACAACCCTGGCTTGAAAAGCTCGAGAACTCCATTGAAGATGTAAATCACCGGTGGATCGCGGTTTCTTTTGGTGCTCCCCTCTGCGTTACTATGGTTTCCTTGTACGCCCCTAACGGGGATTCGGAGAGGCTGAACACGTGGTCTTCCCTTGACTCGCTTCCCCACAACGTGCTAATATGTGGCGACTTCAACATGGTGGAGGACCCTATGGACAGATGGATGGGCAAGGGCAGGGTCATTGACAGTCGAGAGAAAGAAACTTGGGACATGACCAAACTCCACTTGGATCTGGTCGAATTCAAAGACTCGAATGGCTTTTCCTGGTCGAATCTCCAAGCGGGCGAGGATCTGAGGAAAGCTAGACTTGACAGATGCTACATCTCCCAGAGTTTTACTCATCGGTGGGGCCACCCATCCATCACGCAACGTACTGACCTCACCATCTCTGATCACTACCCGATCGTTATCACTTTTCAACCTTCCTACGGGACCCACAAGGCTCCGTGGTTCCATGCCAACGCTGCCACCTTCTCTCTCCCCTCTGTCCATCAAGAGATCGCCGATGTGTGGAAGGTGGCGTTCGCCTCTGGCTTGGCCCCAGCTAAGTGCTGGAGAAGTGCGGTCGACAAGTCTCGCAAGATCATGATCAGAACTAAGAAGATGCTCGAAACTGTACGGCGGGCTCGTAGGGAAGCGTTGTACCGCAGACTCTGGCGACTCGAGGAGGAAGTGAACAAAGGAAAACACCAAGCCCAGAAAGGTCTCCGAAGAATCAGAGCTGCGTTGAGATACGAAGAAGAAATTCAAAGGAAAAACCTACAAATCTTCTTCAAGGAGTGGTGGGCTGGAAAAGCCGACAAACCCACCAAAGAGATGTGCAGTATACTGAAAAGGAAACACAACAGAGAGACGATTCCCCTACTGCTAGACCCACATGGCAATGTATGCAACTCGGAAGAAGATAACTTCGGCATTATCGAAGGGCACTTTACGAGACTCCTGGGAACATCGAACCCCCTCTCCCACCATAGAAGGGACTGCATGGCTGCCATTTCTAGGGTTTCCCCCCGGAGAATACCACCCAACCTCCACTCCCTGCTCCATGCCCCGATCTCTGAAACAGAAATCATTGAGGTCATAGATGCCCTCCCTCTCGGTAAAAGTCCGGGACCCGACGGACTCACTAACGAGTTTTTTAAATCCTTCAAGCTGGTGGTTGCCACCCCTCTTCGGATGGTCTGGCAAGAAGCGCTAAATTTTGGGGCTCTTCCTTCTTGTATAAATAATGGAATTATCAAGCTGATTCACAAGAAGGGGGAAAAAAACAGAATCGAGAACTGGAGGCCAATTACGATGCTACAAACAGGATACAAGATCGTCGCCAAAGTCATTGCCAACAGACTGGCGTGCCACCTGAGATTTTGGCTTAGTGAGGACCAAAAAGGTTTTATCAAAGGCAGGTCCATCCTGGAAACCATTATGGATATTTGGGAAGGTATTCAATTTGCAAACGAGTCTAATCAAGATGTGGTCTTCCTCAAGATCGACTTTGACAAAGCCTACGATAGGCTGGAATGGGACTATATTCTGCAGTCGCTCCAAGACCTCGGATGTAGTCAGAAATTCACCAAGATGATCGCGACCCTTCTCGGCAACGCAACGACCCAGATTAACGTTAACGGCAAACTTTCGAAGGCGATCCACCTTAAAAGATCTATTAGACAAGGGTGCCCTCTTGCCCCCCTTCTCTTTGCCATCGCCACTGAGGGGCTGAGCAGACTCGTGGCTCATCATGTGGAGGCCGGCAATATCAAAGGCCTCCAGTTACCTCACGACCACAGTCAAATCATCATGAGACTTTTTGCTGACGATATGAACGCGTTCGTTCACAACGATAATACCAGCCTGGAGACTTTCTGGAGGTGTCTTGACACCTTCTGTGAGGCCTCTGGATCCAAAATCAACCACAACAAGACCGCCTTTTGGGCCATTGTGGGACACCAACCTGGCCTTCTCATTGATCATGGCTGTCAAATCATTCCGCAGGGCCAAATCTTTCGGCTGCTCGGAATCCCCTTGGGGTTTGGCGTCTCTATGGAGCAGCGATGGAACTGGGTGCTGGCCAAACTTGAAAACAAGCTAAACTACTGGAGAGGCATGCAAATCAATCTCGCTGGACGGGCGATGGTTATCAACACGTTCCTCCTCTCGTCTACCATCTATTTCCTTTCTTGCTGGAGACCGAATGAGCAAGGCCTGTCCAAACTGAATAGCATTTGCAGAAACTTTCTTTGGACGGGTGACCATAACAGAAGGGGGGTGCCTAAAATCAAATGGGCCATCTGCACCAGCCCTAGAGATAGCGGGGGGCTTGGCATCCTGGACATTGGGTGTATGGCTAACAAACTGGCAGCCAAATGGATGATTAAAGCTTGGTGCAATAGGGAGGCCTCGTGGGCCAAGCTAATCTTCAGAAACAAAAACGAGTTGGCCCTCACGGGGTCACCGAACTGGAAGAACCTTGACATCATGACCCTGCTCTTCTCCCCGATACCTGTCTTCCCGAAAGGCTCCAACCTCGTTTGCTCTCTTTGGAAGGGCTGGAATAAAGTCAAAAGCTTCACAAGAATTAGTGAGGACTGGAAGTGGGCGGCCGGAATCAGACAAAACGACTCTATCTGGTTTCCAATACATGGCATCCGGAGTGTGGAATCGTGGAACATGCAAAATGCCAAGAAGTTATGGAACAAAGGATTCAAAAAATGGAAACACCTCTGGAAACAAGACACCAACAGTTGGATCAACTTCGAGGATATCGACCCTCGCATAAACATCTCCTACGAAGAATGGAACACCTTGCAAAGCAGATGCCTCGCTTGGGATCGTCACAAAACTCGCCTCCTCATGGGACATGATGCTCCGAACGCGCGTGGTCTCAAATGGCACAATGGAAATAGCCTACTCAAAATCCCGAACATCAAAGAAACAAATGACCTCGAGATCAGCCTCAACAAGAAGTGGTGCCTGTCTTGGACGCGGCTTCGGTGGGACATGAAATTCATGGGTATCTGGCACCCACTTATAGAAATTAAGAAGTCTGTCCTCTTATGGCAAATTCTTCATCGCGGAATTTGGACTAACCATAAGGCAAGCAAAATTTGTGGGATCCCTCCGTGGTGCAAACGCTGCCACCGTGCTATCGAAGATGTTCCACACATCTTCCTTACTTGCCCCAACTCCTCCAGAATCTGGCAGATGGTTGGACTGAAAATCAGAGTTCAGAAACAGCTTAGTTGGAAACAAGTCCTCTTGGGAGAAGCGATTGGATGCTCTGCGGCTCTCTGGAACGCAATCAGAGGGGAAGTCCTGTGGAAAATCTGGCGAGAGCGGTGTGCTCTCAACTTCGGCGACCCCCCCAGGGAGTGGTCGATTGAAAAATCTCTATTCCTCCTTGGCAAAAGGATCGCCAACAGTAAGAAATCCCCCCCCTTCAGACACCATCAAGTCCTCATTTTGATCAACAACAAGCTCAAACCCAAGTGGGTCCCGCATGAGGGCGACGAGAGGGTGATCAACCTTCTTTGTAATGCAACCTAGGAATCATCCATGTTTCCCCTGCTTTGTGGGATTTGGGGGGTCCCGTGGGCACTAGACCCCTCTTCTTGTACCTTTGTTTCTTAATTTAATTCAAGTCCGGGAGAGTAGGCTATTGCCGAACTTCCTTTATATAAAAAAAAAAAGTGCAAGTGTATTGTTTCTATGCTCACCTAACTACAAGTGTAGTAGAGATAGAACGATATGTTTCAATGAGTATTTGATCAAATTTCAAGTTGAAAATTTGTAAAACCAAACTAGATAATTTCATCTAGATTTGGGAATAAAGATGATGTAATTTGAAATTTATTTCGTCACTCTAAGGGCTTCAAGAAGATGACTGAGAAGCACACTAACATGCACACACATACACACACACGCGCACACACGGCAAGAACAAAAGAGAGTAAGACAATGGAATCACTTCTATCGCAACAAAGTTCTCATACAAGCTCAAAACTACAAGAAAAAAAACCCCCCCAAAAATGAGCTCTCTAGCTCTATTTATAGTTTTTGCCTAGCTTTGGCCCTGTCCAGACCTAGTGTCCGGCCTAGTTAAAAATTAGGTTCCAGGGTTTATTTGAGAGCTCAAACGAGATCTAAAAAATATGAAAATTGGCAGGCAACTACTTCTAAGGCTCCTTAAGCTCAGGACTCCTCGGCTTGTACAAAATGGATCTACAAAAAGGTGAAAATGGTATTTACAGGGGTTTTTAGTGATGAGAATCACTTTAAAATGATGTAAGGGTTTTGAAAAAAATGAAGGGTTGCCTTAGTGCTAGATCTGCATGTGTGTCCGTACTTGCTTCTTCCCGTATACTGTCAACACTCTCCCCCCCCTAGGGTCTGTCGCCTCTGACAGACCTCTGCTCCACAGTTTGATCGATGTACTTCTGCAGGAGGTCGGTTGCCAATTCTTGTTCTTTTATACGTAGTCCCCGGACCAAATCGCTCTGGAGGGCATCCCAATTCACGGCTCCAGGCATGTTAGGTTGTGGCGTAGTGTAGAGCTCTGAATGCATTGTTTGCTCGCATGCAAATAGTTGCAGCAGGTGGGTTGGTCGTGGTGCAAATACCTCTGAATGTGCTTCCCAAAATCCCGTGGTGAACATGTCGTCGAAGGTTTGCTTATAGCAGGCAGGGAGATATCTGATGCGTGCGTGCCATGCATAAGCAACTCGTATGCTTGGGGTTGTGCTCATATCATACAGGAGTTCATAATTGCCATTGATGAAGCCGGGAATCGGAGGCTGAATGTTACATACGTTGCGGAAGGTTTTGAGCACAACCTGCATCATATCAAATATCTTGAGTAGCATCTGTGCAGCTACATCTGGCATGGAGTGGAGGCGTGGAAGCCAATATCGGATGGTAGCCATCATGTACGCTGTTGTAGGTGGGCCTGTCGGTGGTGCGATTTTGGGGTAGTTCAGCCATTGTTTGCAATTCACATTGTTCTGAACCTTGATGGCGAATGCTTTCCAGGAGCGTCTTCTTTGTACCGGTCCAAAGCATGGGTTATATTTCAGATGCATGGGAGCATGATCCCATGTTCGTAACATTTCCGGATAGGTCTCCAGTAACTTTTGTCTCCATATGGGCTGGAATATGGCCCCTTTTTTGGCGGCCTCTGGGATGTCCTCGGGTTCGAACTGTGTTGCGAAAGAGGGATACTTGTTGGTTATGCGTTTCATCTCAGCATTGTAGTCCGCCAACAATACAAAATAAGGTTTATATTGTAACTCTGAGCTAGTTATCAACCGCCTAGGAGCCAAGTGCGAGAAATATTCAGACTTGAGTATAGACTCCTCAATGGTTTTCATGGCCAGCATCTGAGTTGCTACGCGCTCTTCGTGAGTGTGGCCCATCTCCTCTACCTGCTTCATCCATGCCGATGGGGGCTCCTCATATGTGTCTTGGCCTTCCTCCGTAATTCTGCCTCCTGGAAGGGGTTGAGGCTCATAATTGTCTTCAAATGTCTCCTCCACTGGAATGACTACTGTTTCTTCTTCTATGGTTTGATCAGGTGGAGAGGGAGGTCGTTCATACTGTAACAACTTGATTTTTAGTTCTGCAACCTGTTGTCGTAGCTCAAGTACCTCACTGTTGGTTGACGGTTCAGGTTCTGGCGAAGTAGCGGCCTCGACCGTCTCTTTAGGTGTGGGTGGGTGTGTTGTCGGTACTTTGGATCCTCGTAGTTCCTTTATCTGGTCTGCCAACTAATCATGGGCCTCCAGGAGGGTCGCATAACCTTCTAAAACCTGTTGAATATGCTCTGAGGGGACAACCTGGAATTTTGCAGGGTCTATAGGTGCTCCCGGGGTGTTTTCCATGGCCGCTTCTAGGTTCTCCTGGTTTTGTTGTTGTAGCCTTCTGTTCTCTTCTTGAGCCGCTGCTAGATGGCGACGTAGTAGAGCCATGTTGCGTTGAAGTCTCGCATTGCGGCCCATTTGTTCTCTGAGTTGTTCCTCCATAGCTTTGCCTGTCTCTGCATACTTAGCTTCGAGTTCTGTCTTCGATTGTTGGAGGTCAGTCACCTGGTGTTGTAGTGTTGTATTACCTAGTTCCAAGGCATCGACTCGTGCCTGGAGTTGAGCCGAGAGATTGCATAGCGCTGTGTTATTTTCTTCTAATAACTTATACTCTTGCTTAAGCTGAGTGGCCGCTTCAACCATGGTGTCTAGTGCACTACTAAATGATGTGGATGCATGGGTAGAGGTGGAACATGCAAAGGGTCGGGAAATGGGGAAGGGAAAAGTGGATGATGTGCCTATGAGTGAAGTGAGATGTGATGATGGTGGAACAGAGGTGGCGGTGGGTGCTCCTGTGGATGGTGAAATATCCATTGGATCGGATGTGATAGTGTGTGAAGAGTGAATTGTGAATACGGGAACGGTAGGTGGTGTGTTAGTGGTGGCAGTGAATGTGGGGGAGTGGGGTTGGGAAAGGGACTTTTTATTATAGTTCTCAACCTGTTGGAGTATATTTACAAGGTTTGTCCAGAATGACGGTTGTGTGACTTGGGTTGAGCCTGAGGCAGTTACAAGGGAAGTGGTGGATAGGGTTTGGGAGAGGGGAAATGTGTGGGTGAATGGAAAAGGATGGGATAAGATCTGGCTAGTGGCAAGTGGTTGTCCAAGGACGGGGAGATAGGAGGGGTGACCTATTATGGTTTGATCGGTGACAGGATGACCGGTGTGAGGTTCAAAAATTTGGGCGAAAGTGATGGATGTGGGTAAAGGGAAGGATGTAAAAACGGAGGTGTGTACAATGGGTTCATGTTGGGTGGATATCGGTTGTTCAGAAAGACTAGTGGAGAAGGGTTCTGAGGGTTGAATGGGAGGTGACGGTGGAGATGGTACCTGTGTATTTACATCTTGTTCGTCAGTGGGATTTGGGCTAGTCATGTGAACATCCTCTGAAATTGTGGTAGGCAAGGCAGTAGACACTTCCATTTGAATCATTTTTCCCCGCCGTGGCCGTGTATCAATCCTTCGTTGATCATAGGTAGGGTTCTCCCGATAGACCATAGTCCTCAATGCTTCCCCAATCCCACATGTGTCCGCCAATAGATTCAATGATTCAACAAAATGGGAATCTACATTCTCGGCTTGAAGCATTTGGTTCACTAGAGCTCGATTCGCCTCTTCTGTCATCTTATGTCTTCTCTGTACCTGCTTGATTGTCTTGTATAGCCGCTTGAGTTGTGCCGTGTAGGCAGGGGCTTCCTCTTCACTCTCTTCTGGCTCATTTCTTTGTACTTCTTCCTGAACTTGTGTGCTTGGGCCATGAGGGTGTTGTGCCTCATCTTCTCCATGTACTCTGCTTGTTTTGCCCTGTGGCAGTTCTCTTTGGAATGATGCTCCTGGATCGTCATTGTCAGGGAAACCTTCACTATCCGACAAGTGGGCCGTTTGCAGGAATCTTTCAAAATCAAAGTTTGGATCTTCTGTGAAGTTGGCCATAGATGCAAACTCTACATCGGTAGGTAGTGGAGGGGCGGATGGAGTGGGTTGTACCACATCCCCTGCTTGAACTCCTTGAAGATGGATTGTGACCGGTGCGACCTGGGCTTCTTCTCTGGGGGAAGCTTCGGTCGTGGCCTCATGAGGGATCATTACCTGGGAGAGAGATCCACGCATTTGTTTCGCAGGTTGGCTCCCTGACTTCCGCCCTTTGAAAAACTCCAGCTGTGAATATTTTAGGGCTCTGGCAACCGGCACGTCATATGCAAGACATCGATAGATAATCCTTGTAAGTGCACAGCAGCCGTGTAAAGTAGGCTTCCTCACACCCCGCTTGCCTGCTTCATACACTTGGTCCAAGATCCATACAGGCATCTTAATGGGCAAGCTTCCAGTCTCTGCTAGATATAACCCATACTATATTTTCTTGTGTGGTTGGGTGAAGCGGACTTGAGCTCGAAATGCAAAGTGTTGTAGGCACATTCGCAGAGGTATGGCGATGTTAGGGGTGAGGGCACACATTTCCTTTAACTTTTTGATTCTGTTGCTCTTCATTGAGTCTGGTATCAAGGGATCGCGATCCGACGGTACGTGAGTGCCATACATTTGAAGGGCTTCCCTGATTAAGGTAATATTCAATTCAAACTTCCTCATTTCTTCCTGGTTTGATAAGGAGGGCACCCAGAATGTGCCTGAGTGATCTTTATCACCTGTCGGCTTCAGTGTGGCAATCAGGTAGTAGCACCTGAGGAAATCGGGTTTAGGCAGAGCTTCACTAAAATAAGTTTGTAATCCTGCTTTTTGCCAGATATCTTGAAGTGGAGCTGCATTCTGTAAGGTTTCGAATTCTTTTGAAAAGAACTGGAAGGTCCACCACACTCCTCCACACTCCATCTTGGACTCCCATATATGATCTGCGTCTCCCAAGTCTCCTGGCATTTCATTGAACCAATGAGAGTGCCCTTTTACTCTTTCGGTTAGGCCATTTGGTGGATCTGGAATAGGAATTCTCCGCACGTTCACGAACTCTTTAGGCCGAGCTGTTGGTGGGGCCTCCACCGGCATGGCATCCCAATTGATTTGAGCACCAGAGCCTGCCTGAGAGCTTGTGCCTGCTGCTGTTGCCATGAGAGTAGGTTGCTTATCTGCTGGAAGAAGAAAGGCACATTAGTGTTGCATAGGAAACAAGATGTAATGGTGTTCCCTTCACAATACTAACATGACAATCCCGAAGGTTAGTGGTCAGAGATGAAGTGCTTGTGATAGGTGTGAGTGGTGATTAGAGGTCAGTATCATACTAGATGCCTACTTTGGTTATGCAGTGGACTCGGAATGCACCTATGTCAGAGTGGATGGATTTACAAAAATTGGGTCAGGGGGTTTGATACATGGTTTAGGTCTCCAGACTTTGATAGGGGATTCGTAGCTCTTAGAGCTAAAGACAGGCAACGGTTTATGATGGATTTGGGACCTTTTGGGTACCCATTTCCAGACGTTCCTCGATGTGACTGCGTGTGGGTCAGAGTGGTATTTAGGTAGAGTTCCCGCGTTGTTAGTCGAGAGGACTTGAGAGTGTGGAATTATGCCAGTAACTAGAGTTGGAACTATTTGGGCTCGTAAACAGGCCTTGGGCACCCATATGTGTCTAGCATTGGGGCTAGCCTTCCTTGACCGCTTAGGGACCCAAACAGATGTGGTGTGCCTAGGAGGTTTCCTAGGGTACTCCTTCACTTGTGTCCGTGATGGTGTTGCTGGTTTGTTGTCTCCTCGAGAGTCTGCTATTAGAGTTGTGGGTTTTCCATCCTTGCGTATCCAGATCTGCTTCGCACCACGAGGTGCTCCGTGTTGCACGGGTTGGCGCTCCTGCCTCTTGATCAGCGGCCTCCTTCGTGTCGAGTGATGTTTGGTCTGCCCGTTTAGAATCTTCTTTGGATCAGTTGGGAACTCCTTATTGGCTCCTGTACCTTCAGTAAGATTGACAATCCTCTGCACCATAGAAGTTTGGACAAGAACAACATTGTTATCTTCATGTGGATTCCTGGAGGGACCAGAAGTTGGTGCCTGTTCTATTGGTTTGAGTGCTCGATTTTCTAACAATCGTGAGATGGCTTTGGCCTACCCAGGCCTGAAGAAGTCCACTTCTTAGGTTGAGGTTGACTGCGTGATCGTAGATCCAGTCTTGGCCCAGGACCAGAGGTTCGGTCAGATCCTCGTCTTCACACACTAGCACTTTTGCTGGCATGAGGACCTCTTGTATGTAGAGGGGAAGATCCACCTCTCCCATGCAAGGGGTTCAACACCTCCGAATCCTATCAGATATGCTTCTAGGGGTTTTACCTCCAATTGCAGCTGCTGGCAATAAGAAAGCCGAACTGCACTTGTGGCTGCTCCTGAATCAATTAAAGCTCTCACGCTTGTTGTGCTGTCTCTTTGTCCTATTTCTAGGGTCACAAAAGGTCGTTGATCCACTATCTTATGGGTACGTTCACCTGAAGCCTCACACATGGCCATGTGATAGCCTGGAGACTCTTGAGTGTCAATCATAGGCTGATCCCTCCCTTGTCTCCTCAACTTCATTTGTCTGATGCGCTCTAAGGCCTCTCTGCCTGTGCTTCTTCTCGAATTCGTTTTTCCTCCTCTTTGTGTTGCTTAGCAGTATTGAGTCGACTTAGCATTTCCTCTGTGAGGGGTTCCTGATACAGCTTGACTCTGCATCCGCTAATATAGTTTGGGAGAACATCACCCTCTAAAGTGGCTAGTTGTACTGCTCCACTCGTGGAGATCCTATTGATGATCATAGGTCCGTAGCCTCTCTTTTCTAGCTTCCTTGCGTGTTGTTTCAATGTGTAGACTAAAACTAGATCTCCTGCTTTCAAGCCCTTATCCTTCACATGGGCATCAAAGTATGCCTTCTGTCTCTTCTTAGCTGCATATATCCCTGCAGTTGCTCTCAGTCTTGTTTCTCCTAATCGTTCAAGGTCAAAAAGTCTAGAGGAGAGTTCATGACCCGTCCATTTGTGCTCTTGTGCTACTTTCAATGTAGGTATTAAGAAGTCCAAAGGTAGCATGGCGTTTTGGCCAAATACCATCTGAAAGGGGGTGGCTTGGAGTACCGTTTTGTAGGCGACTCGGTATGCCCAAACAGCATGGTGTAGCTGTTTGTCCCAATCAGAGCGTTTATTGTTCACTAATTTTGTCAATACATTGCATAGGATCTTATTGGTGCTTTCAGCCTCGCCATTAGCTTGAGGGTGATAGGGGGAAGACTTCTTATGTACTACCAAAAATTTGTGGAGCAGATTTTCAATAACTTCATTCAAGTAGTGAGTGCCTCTATCACTAACTAGCTCTATGGGTAGCCCGTATCTAGTGAATACATTCTCAAATAAGAACTTAGCAGTGGTCTGAGCATCGTTCTTTGTCGTAGCTTTTACCTCTACCCACTTTGTGAGATAATCCGTGGCCACGATGATATACTCAGCATGGGAACCCTTAGCTGGGGGATTGATAGGACCTACAAAGTCTATTCCCCACTTAGAGAATGCACGTCCGCCCATCATGGGCTTCAGTGGCATCTCATCTTTGCGTATAGGATATTGGGTTCGTTGACAAATCTCACACCTCTTCACATAGGTATGTGCGTCCATGTGAAGGGTGGGCCACCAAAATCCTACAAATAGGATTGCTTTGATCACCCTATCTGGACCAAAGTGTCCTCCTGCTACACCCTGGTGAGCAGTTTCCAAGATCTTTAGATATTCATTCTCATGAACACATAGTCTCAGGTAACCATCTTTTCCGCGCTTGTATAGATTATCACCAATGAGTGAGTAATCTAGGGCCTCTTGTTCTAGACTTCTTTGTCTCGTTAGGGTCATATCTTGAGGGAATGTTTTCGTCCTCAGAAACGCCACTAGTGGCTCGCTCCAATCTGGCACTAGAGACACGCGATATAGGGTGGCATGTTCCATTGGTGGCTTAGTGCGACAAATTGGGCATTCCTTGCACATTCTATGGACTTCTGCTTCCATCGTTGGCTAGTACACTCCAAATCTCCTCAATGTTTGCAGGGTTCATTGTTTTGAGTAGTGTTGCTCTAATGCACCTACATGTGCTAATTGCAACCACTTCGCGTGCTCGTCCTCTTCCACACAACAAGCCAAGATCCCTTGATCCGTGTGCTTGTACATACTTCCTGCCATGATGTGATACTTTTGGGCTTTTACTACCTCTCTATCCTGTGTGGCCATTACTGAGTGGTTAGGCCCGTAGGTTAACACTCGCACTAATGGCTTAGCCCACTGCGGTACCACTTCCAAGTTAAACAAGTAAGCATCAGGTAAGTCATGTGACACTCCTTGTGGGGCTTCTCCTGATGTGAGCCTTGAGAGATGATCTGCTCTTAGGTGAGTTCTGCCCTTTCTCACTACTACCTCAAAGTCATACTCCATTAGTAACAGAAACCCATCTTATTAATCTGCCTGTATTACATGGCTTGTTTACTAGGTACAGTAGAGCTTGGTGATCAGTAAAAAATTTGAACTTATTTGCAAGCAAATAATGTCTAAATTTTTTAACTGCATATACCATGCCTAATCCTTCTCGTTCAGTGGTTGTATAGTTCCGTTCTGTAGCATTCAATTGTCTACTGGCATAGGCAATAGGGAGATCCATGTTCCCTTCACCCGTAGGTTGTGCAAGTACACATCCAATAGCATAATTGGAGGCATCCACATGAACATGGAATGGCTTGCTCCAATCTGGTGTGGTCAAGATTGGTGCTGCACATAATCTTCGTTTAAGCTCCTGGAAGGAATTCTCACATTCCTCAGTCTACTCAAAGTTAGTTAGAAGTCCGTACATGGGCTTTGCGATGACAGCATACATGTGGATGAACCGACGGTAGTAACCACAATGTCCCATGAAAGCCTGTACTTCCTTGACGTTCTTTGGCCTAGGTAGTTCTGCGATGGCTCTCACTTTCTCTTCGTCAGTGGATATGCCGTTCTTGGACACTATGTGCCCTAGAATTTTGCCTTGCCTGACCATGAAAACACACTTTTCTGGGTTTAGGCAGACTTGATATTCTCTGCATTTATCAAAGATCTGTCTGAGTTCGGGTATATGGGTCTACCTAATGTTGGAATGAGCGCAAAGATCATCAACATAGACTTCCAAATTCTTCCTCAAGAACTCTTTAAACACGTGACACATTAATCTTTGAAAGGTAGCCGGTGCATTGGTAAGCCCGAATGGCATTACCCGAAAGGCAAATATGCCCCACTCCGAGGCAAAAGCCGTCTTATGTTGATCCTCTGGAGCAATGGCTACTTGATTGTAGCCCGAAAACCCATCTAGGAAGCTGTACACTTCCTTGCCTGCTACCCTTTCTAATAGATGCTCAGTTATAGGAAGCGGATAACTGTCTCTAATCGTGGCGGCATTAATTTTTTTAAGGTTAATACACACACGCAGCTTTCCATTTTTCTTGGGCACCACTAGAATGGGGGATACCCACTCAGTGTGCTCAATTTCATAGATGAATCCGGCTTCAACCAGTCGATCTATCTCCTCTTTGATCTTAGCCGCATAGTTATCGTTGTATGTGTAGGGCTTCTGTTTCGAGGGTCTGGCGTCTGAGGTCATGGGGATTGTATGTGAACATATATCAGGGTCTACCCCTTTCAAGTCCTTATAACTCCAAGCAAATACATCTCGGTATTCTCTTAGCAAGGCTATCAGCTCTTGTTCTTCCTCTTCTGTCAGGTCATGACCTATGTATGTGCATCTTTCTTCTCCTTCCTCGATGGCAACAACTATTTTCTTGGTAGTTTCCTTGCTATCATAGGCTTCTCCTGCTTGTGCCTCACGTTTAGGCATTCTTATCATGACTCTCCTATCGTCTATCTCATATTTTTTAAAGTTTTCAAGGACCTCAAACAAGGACTCTTTTGCCTCCGGAGCGACTTCCTTCTTCTTTCTTTTCTTTCCTCCACTCTTGGTGGTTACTTGTGTGGCTAACCTCACCTCATTCCTGATTTCTCCGTGTCTCTGGGGTAGAATTTCTACTTCATAGAAGTATTCTTCATTTGATGCAAAGGGTGGGTCCATAATGATTGACTCTAGATCTGAGTCACTTGCATCCTCAAATGCATCAGGGCTAGGTTTGCATTCCTCTAAAACTGCATCTCCCATAATTGGCTCTATTGAAAAGACTGAAATGTCGTAGCCATCCTCATCACAGTGAGGTGTCCAGTGCTCTTCATTGATGGCTACATCCATTGTTGCTAGGATTTTTGCCCAGCCATGGGGTTCAAATTCCTCATCAGGAAAGACTACAGGTGCATAGGTTGGGTCTTGAACTGATCTATGGTTTTCTTTTGCACCTACCTCTCTAGCTTTCTCTCTCTTCTCTTCTTCTACTACTACCTTACACATCCATAAGTGGGTGTCTTCATGCATCCACGAGGATCCAGATCCTATGGAATGCACATACTCAGTCTCATCTTTGGCTCTATGGATGGGATTCCATTGAATAGGCGGTACGTCTCTATGAGAGTAATCCTTAAGATTGACTTTGGTTGTAACACCTGGATGTTGCAGTACAAGGAATTGGTTCCCCAATCCTGGACTACTTGCAATTGCCGCATAAATGGCCTTCCCAAAATCATCTCGTAGGCTTGGTTTTTGCTAAAGTCACATATAGCAAAAGTATGCTCAAACTCCACCCCACATGCAGTGAGAGTTATTCCTTCTAGCAATCCTAAGGGCCTTTCAATATGACCATCAGCCATCTGCAATTTCATTCTCGTTGGTCGGAGTGCCGGCTTGCCTCAACGCTTCCATAGGGAAGTGGTGGCAATTGCAACTCCTGCACCTGAGTCCAAATTGCCTTGGTGGTGTACTCCTGGTAGGTAATGGGAAGATAGGTGTTCCCTTCTTCACCTTCACACATATCTCCTATCTTATCCAAGGGTATCTCTGGCACTGTCCTATGTGATCCTACCTGGGAATGAGGTTTCACTATCGCTGGTACTTGTTTGGCGACATGTTTCCATAATTCAGGTCTAACCTTGAGTAGCTCTTCTAACTTGAGAGCGCACTGCACTTTAGTGTTTTTCACTACCTCTGTGTTCCTAAGTAAGACTGAGTCCTCATTTCGTACCATGACCGTGGGTGCTCGCATACAAGTAGACTTAGCTTCCCATGGGCCTGTGAAGTGGGGTAATTCTTGTAGAGAGTTAGACTCAAAGTCTAGTCTTTCCTGAGAGTGGGTGCTCTCTTGCTCCTCATAAATGGATGGGATGTCTTGTGGGAATTGGTCGCGTGCATCATCCACAAGTTCAAAAGGAGGAGGGACTTCACTCTCTTTAGCCCATTTGTCTTCTTGAATCTCGCGTAGGAATTCTGGTGTGAACCGATTCATAGAAGATGATGTGTCTGGCTCCGTATAGTTAGGCACATAGGCTTCCTGAGCAGGAATGCTTACTCTTTCACTTGCCTTGTCCTTGTGTTGAGAGGCGGGTTCCTTTTCTGATTGTGCAATCAGCTTCTCTATTCTTTCTAACAATCCATCAAAGTGCAATTGTGTCTTTGCTGAACTAGAGATGTTAAATAGGCGACTGGCTTCAAACATGGTCTGAGCCAATTCCACCATCTTAGCACAAATTTTGGTTCGTTCTAGCTCTAGTTCTGCTCTAGGGTAACACTTTTCATGATCAGTTACGTTTGGCCCTTCTTGGATTCTGGCCTGATATGCTCTAAGCATCATGTTTAGGTCCTCGGGAGTGGGATCGGCTAGGACGGATCCTACTCTGGGTGGTGGGTGGGTTAAGGGTGGTGGATTGAAAGGTTTGGGAATGGAAGAAGGTGGATTGGCGGGTAAAGGGAGAGGTGGTGGAGGGTTGGTGTGAGAGTGGTTTTGAGATGCGAGTTCACTTATCTTTGCTTTGGTTTCTCTCAAGCTTTCTTCAAGTTCGCTCATCTTTTTTGCCCATTGCCTTTTCATTCTTTCACGACTATCCTTCCAGGCTCTAGTCCTCTTTTTTGTTATACTCTCTGTTTCACTCACCTCGGGGCTCTTTTCCTGACCAACACCTTGGTTCTGTTGTAGTGCTTGGGCTCTTGTGATTACTTGCACAGGTGCAGTGGAAGTCACACTCCCTGTGGAGTCTACAACTAACCCAACAACATTGATAGGAGTGATTTTAGGTATGTTATTAGGGTTCTTTGGGCAATCTCGTAGGAGATGCTCTTTTCCGCAGTCTTGACAGAAACCGTGAATTGTTACTGGTTGAGGTTGTGTAGGGGCAGGCAGTGGACAATCACGTATAAGGTGATCTCCCTGACATTTGAAGCATGGTCCTCTAGGA
Source organism: Ceratopteris richardii (assembly GCA_020310875.1). Classification (NCBI taxonomy): domain Eukaryota; kingdom Viridiplantae; phylum Streptophyta; class Polypodiopsida; order Polypodiales; family Pteridaceae; genus Ceratopteris; species Ceratopteris richardii. Next base: position 193,105,732 of record CM035406.1, read on the forward strand.
AATGGAGGTCGTACATGCCTAGGTTGAGGTCTAGAGTTGGGGTTTGTGTACATGACATTGGCATACTCAGGCTCCCCACTATTTTCACTTGGGTCCTCATAATAGTATGACTCGTTATGCTCTGGTGACTGCATGTAGTAAGCCTGTAGGAATCAATATGTGTGGAGTCAAAACTATGGTCACTTGGATCACTGTCTGATAGCAATGGGGTGACTGGGACTATGGCTCTGTTCGGATTTTCTTCAGCAGATGCATATTTCACGGGGATCACATTGGTTGGAGCAGGGGGTTGCTGCACTAGGACTTGTTGAGGTCTCTGCTGCCCTTGATAAGGTGGCTGATAAGTTTGCTGTGGTCTGTTGTATTGTTGTGGTGGGTACTGATTCTGGTATCTACCCTGTTGTGGAAAGGGCTGAGGGTAATTTTGCCTAACAGTTTGTTTGTTATATGGGCAGTCTTGTGCAGTGTGGTTGGTGTACCTGCGCTCTATGGTGCAGTACTGGCTACTAGGATTCGCCTGGGGTTGGGCCATAATGGGACATACATTTGCCATATGGTCACCGCCACAAGTGTAACACCGCTTAACTGGGGCAAATCTCGGAATTTGTTTGCTAGAGACACCTAGTTTTTGAGCTACCTTCTCTGCAAGTTCCTCAATGGATGTGGATTGACCAGATGTGAGGCTACTAGAGCTATCAGAATCCTTATAGATTTTTGATAGTTCTAACTCCTCACCTAGATTGTCCTCAATGTCTATGCACATGCGCACGCACTCTTCTATCATTTTGGGGTCCTTCAGATACACATATGACGTGAGCTTGGTGCTCAACAATCCATCTAAGAACAAGGCCACTTGTTTGGCTGGTGTGGGTAACTCCGGCATCAGGCATCTCTCCAGGTACTGCCTAAATCTTCTTCCAGCTAGTCTGACCGTCTCTTGAGGTGTTTGTTTGAAGCTATGAATTAGTGAGGAAGTGTTGTGCCTGATTCCACTCTTAGAAAACTCAATGATAAATGCCTCTAAGAGCTGGTCTATGTTTCTGAAATGCCTCTCGTTCAGTGGTTGAAACCACGTAAGGGCAGTGTTCCTAAGGGTTAGACCAAAAGCATTATATTGTGTGAATAGGTCCTCTACCTGTTCCGCTTTCAAGACTTGCCAAAATTCTGCCACATGGTCATAAGGGTCTCCAGTGCCATCGAAGTAATTCTTCATGGACTTCACCAGTTGAGTTGGTCGCAGGGTCCTAGTGTGTTCTCTCGGTCTTGGCAAAGGGAAATCGTCATCATTCCTTTGATTCCATGGGGTTCTATGTCCCTTAGGTCCCACTCTATTCCTTTCTGTTCCCGTTCTTTCTCTTCCCAGGGAGTTGGCAAAACTTACCTCAGGTTTGTCTCTACTTCTATCTCTTTGAGCTCCATGAGCTTGGGAGGTCCCAGCTCCTCGGTGACTGTATGACACATTAGTCCAAGGTTGGGGAAAAACAAATTCACCCTTCCATGTGTAGGCATGTCTGCCATGCTCGGTGACCACGAAGATCTTCTCTGATGTATTGTCTAAGTAGGTTACTTTGCCTGGGCTATCAGGGTCTTTAAACTCATAGATTGTGAGAGCACCTACTTCATGAGACAAGGTAGGCTTATACCTCCAAAAGGCCTCATCAGTTTCTCGGTTTAAAAGAAAATCTATGCTTTTATTATCCTGTGGAATCAATTCTAGAGTCATGATTCTGGTCAAGACAGATTTACCACGGGGAGTTCTCGGCTCTTTCTCTAAATTTCCTTGCTCTATATCACCCATATCAGTTTCTGCAATCACATTTCCAAACTCATCAGTTCTATCAGGAAGAGTGGTGACTACATATATAGTCCCTTCTTTATCTAGGTATGCTCCATTCTCAAACTTCACTACCGGGTGTTCTAGTCCATGGGGTTGATCGGGGTTCTTAATATGGACCACAGATCTTCTCAGTCCGTCTTCGTACATGCGAGAACCTAGACAATTCGTCTTGATGTATTCCAATTGAGTCTTGTAAGGTCCCTCTGGCTTTTCTAGATAAGCCACCCCTGAACTACCTACTGGTCTCTCCATGTGATAGGACATCTCAGAATCACTTGTTTCTGATCTGGGAGTGTATGGGTAATCACTCAACTGCTGGGCCCAAGACCTGGCAGTGTGATTGACACTAGCTTCAGAAGATCTGAGGCTTTGTCTGTCTCAGCCTAAGTGTCTGCCTGATCTAAGGTTCATATGCCTGATTTATCTACCCCCTTGGACCCAAGCACACTCTCGTTGCAGGTTAATTTGCACCAATCACTTTGTTCTTTTGAGTTGAATATTATGTTTATGATCTTGTCTGAAATCGCGTCGTCAGGAGTACTTAAGTGAATTTCGCACTTGATAAGTGATCGACTCCAGTTTACCTTTTGTCCCTTAGGGTTTTCGCACTTAAGATCTACTTAATTCTTGCACTTGGCTGATTAATTCTCTTGGACTTGATTCGTGCCTAACGTTGCCCTAATTAATTACCACACCTAAGTCATACTTAGCCTAGGCTAGGAATTGACAAAGGAGGGTTGAGATATCTTCCAACCTCAATTAGCTGGTTGACCAGACTGCTACACAAGCCCAGGAAGCCTTCTCCCAAGCTTGGTACTCACCCTTGCTAGCTTTCCAACGAGACCAAAACCTCATTAATCGGAGTTTGTATGGTGAAGTTATGACCATTCAGGCACTTAGGGGTCCAAACAGGCTCTCAGGGTTCAGTAAATTCCTCCCTGGTTTCTAGGTCTTTTGCCCACTCCTAAGGCTCTTATATCCTCCCAATGTGTCCAAGATTAAGCCCAAAGATACCTTAATTCAGTCAATTAAATTACTCTAAATTTTCATGCGTTAAGCCCATGTTTCGCGATAGGTCGGGTCGAAGTGTCGCGATAGCTCGTGAGGTGTCGCGATACTCCCAAGTGTCGCGATAGGTCGTGAGGTGTCGCGATAGGTCATGAGGTGTCGCGATAGGTCGTGAGGTGTCGCGATAGGTCGTGAGGTGTCGCGATAGGTCGTGAGGTGTCGCGATACTCCCAAGTGTCGCGATAGGTCGTGAGGTGTCGCGATAGGTCGTGAGGTGTCGCGATACTCCCAAGTGTCGCGATAGCTCGTGAGGTGTCGCGATAGGTCGTGAGGTGTCGCGATAGGTCGTGAGGTGTCGTGATAGGTCGTGAGGTGTCGTGATAGGTCGTGAGGTGTCGCGATAGCTCGTGAGGTGTCGTGATAGGTCGTGAGTGTCGCGATACCTCGAGGTGTCGCGATAGCTCGGGATATGGTGAATTTTTCTGTTCTGTCTAGTGATCCTGGGAGCTCTAGGCCTGCGCAGTGTCGTGCACTCAGAATCGTGATTGGGTGAAGTTTTCGGAGTGTTGCGATAGCTCGAGCTCGACGCCTCGGGGACTGTGCAGACAGATTCCGTACCTGCTGAGCTTGCTGGAGATGATGATGGAGCTGCAACCTGCAAGAAACATGCAAAAACACACAAAACAAGAACACACACGCTCGCTCTCTCTCAAACTCGCACACAACAAATGAGGGGAATGAAAAGGAAGAGGGAATATGTAGTGGAGAAGGAGGTGGAGGTGGAGATGGAGAAGGAGGTGAAGATGGAGATGGAGATGGAGAAAAATCAGAAATTTACCGACTACTTACCATTCCAATGTCTCCTCTCTACGTCTTACCATCACCCGCTCGTCCTCAAAGCTCGAATCCCCGGCAACGGCGCCAAAATTTGGTGTAGCTCAGTGATGAGTAGCACCTCCTTTAATGTCAATCCGGGAAGACATGAGGATGGTATGAAGACCTCGAGCAAGTGAAGGCACAAATGTGTGAGTGAGAAGCACACTAACCTGCACACACATACACACACATGCGCACACACGGCAAGAACAAAAAAGAGTAAGACAATGGAATCACTTCTATTGCAACAAAGTTCTCATGCAAGCTCAAAACTACAAGAAAAAAAACCCCCCAAAAAATGAGCTCTCTAGCTCTATTTATAGTTTTTGCCTAGCTTTGGCCCTGTCCAGACCTAGTGTCCGGCCTAGTTAAAAATTAGGTTCCAGGGTTTATTTGAGGGCTCAAACGAGATCTAAAAAATATGAAAATTGGCAGGCAACTACTTCTAAGGCTCCTCAAGCTCGAGGACTCCTCGGCTTGTACAAAATGGAGCTACAAAAAGGTGAAAATGGTATTTACAGGGGTTTTTAGTGATGAGAATCACTTTAAAATGATGTAAGGGTTTTGAAAAAAATGAAGGGTTGCCTTAGTGCTAGATCTGCATGTGTGTCCGTACTTGCTTCTTCCCGTATACTGTCAACAGTGACCATTCCCAGTAGGATAGAGAAGACTCTATAAGAAGTTTCAAAAATATATGTAGTGCCACGAGAGCATGGAATAGTAGAACTTTAGTGGTTGTTATCATTCCATATGTTATGGGTTGATACAAGTGTATCAATTAAAATTTCTTATGATTTAATATTCGATGCAAGATGCATCAATTGATATTTGATGCAAAGCACATTCTTCACAACTCTAGTTAATTTGATTTATCATAGCATTTCTTATTTATCAACTAAAGATGATTTCATGCTACAAATAGTTATGAGTGATAGAGTCATAGGAATGACTTTGCCCTTTCCATAAAGGGAAGGAAAAACTTCATGATTTCATGTTTATTATTTATGGTTGTGAGTACTCAGATGTTTATTTTTATCATGGTTATTTTTGTCATGTTCAGAGAAGTGTTCATCTTTAATCTTGTAGATGCATCTATGTGGCGTATAAAGTTTCATGGTGTGAGACATCAAATTTTGTATACCTAGTTGTAGCACAGATGGTATGGGAGAGAAGTCATTGAGATTGTATTTTAATGGTTTGGAGTTCATTCATATGATCTTCTTATTATTGGATAGCAGAGGGGTAGTTCACATGGTCACTCTATATGTGACCATAGAAAAGGCAAGTCTATATGTAGGTGGCTAAGAAGTGGAAAGGCAAGGTTTGCCCATAAGAATTGTAAATAAGAAAATGCATTAGGAAGAAATTCATAGAGTATACACTATTTATTTGATATGCTTCAAGTTAGGCCATGTTTCATACATAGTATGTATGAGGTGATCTAGATGCTTAGCCTAGTAATCTATTAGTATGCACACATCTACTTACCTAATTTTCATTGTACTTAGTGGAATCACATTATGGGTCTTCATTATCTTTGGAAGTGCCATGGTATTGTTGATAGATTCTTCTAAAGTGATTTACTAGAGAAATCATGTTCCTAGTTTCGATTGATTTGATCATCATGATGATCAAATATGATGGTCAAATACAAAGCAAGTTTCATCCACTTGGAACAAGTTGCATGATATTATTGAGAAGGTGGTGGTAGTTCCATTAGTTGCCATAGTATCTCATTACATCTTCACTTGGCATGACACACTTAGTTCCACATAGTGGATTGGGATTTACTTTCTATGGGGTATATTTTCATCCATAGTTTGGATCATTGTATATTGGATATGAAAGATTGAGATATTGGTCCATAGTTTGGATCATTGACAAATTAACATCTTGGATTCATAGTTTGTATCACAATAATATTTTCTTGAGTTTCATTTCATTAAAATGAGTAAATCAGGTAGATCTACTTAAGTTTAGATATGAAGCACTACTTGGAAAAGATTTCGTTTTTAGTATTTGAAAGCAAAGATTGGGGCATAGCCCGATTGTTTTGGATGAGAATAGTATTTTTCTTTGTTATTGAACCGATTTGAGGAAGACCCATACACTACTCATAGTTTTTTATGAGCATAGTATTTTTCATTAATCTAGTGGAGTAAGTTATTTTGCACAATTATACCACAAGACAAGCTATTAGTGGCTATTTCAAGGAAAAAAGGGCAAGCTGCTAAGGTCTCCACACATGAGAAGCCATCAGAAGATAATGATTAAGGTCTAAACATAGGGAGTCCGAGGATATTTGGAGTACTTATGTTGTGCACATATGGACTCATTGGGCCTCAAAGGGATTCTGAGAGTATGCCCAAGGCAAGGATTATTATTTATTGGTGGAAATGCTAGATAGAAGTAAAGAGACTAGTTGTCTACTTTCTGAGCATCTAGTATTTGAGACACATAGCACAATCTACTCTTATTAGTTGGAATCATAGATTCTGATTTTGAGGTTTATAGCTCCTTCTATATCATCTAGGATGATGATATTTAGAAGGAGGAGAGAGTGTTGTATTCTAGAGATGTGCATGCTTGGAGGAACTAGAAGTTCCTTTCTCGGGGGATAACTAAGGCCAAAAGCTAGAGAACTCATACGAGGTACCTACTCATGAGCGTTAGATGAGTAGAGGAATCATAGAGAGAACATTAGATGGTGATTAGGTGAGGTATATAAAAAGGTTGGGAGGTGAAGGTATTTCATTATCCACTACTCACACAAATACAATAGCCAAACCATGTATTTCTATAGTGCTATAATTTCTCTCTGCTTTTGTAAGTAATCTCCTTGCATAAGCACTACAACATATGAGGGGCATATCGACGCTGCATATACCGACGGTCACAGTCGGTGTCGGTATGGGCCATGGAAATCGTCACTTAGAGATACCGATGGTCAAGTGACCTTCGGTATGACCATTTTAAATGGATCGTCAGTGTGGCCTGCACCCGCCGGTATGTGCGTCGGTATATGCGTCGGTATATGCATCGGTATATGCGTCGGTATAAGCGTCGGTAATTTACTGGGAACTACCGATGCGTATACCAATGCCCATACTAGCACCCATACCGGCGGCGAGTTTTAAACATACCGCGAACCCAAGAGCAAAACTTCACATTTTTGCGCGTGTTTGAATATTGTTGGTCTTCTGTCGAACTTGCGCGTGTGAACCGAATTGCAACCTGCATTGTCTTGTGCACACACACACACATATCTCTCTCTCTACACACACACTCTCTCTCTGCTTAGATCTCACATTTTGGTAAGTGTTGTGTGTACTGTTAGCATTTGTGTTTCTCTATGTTTTAGGTTTTATAATTTCTCTTTTCTTCGATTTTGCAGAAGTTCTTTGGCGTCAATTGTTTGGAATTGGACGATAGACGACAACGATCCAAAAGAGGGGCATACTTGTAAGTGATTGTTTTATTCTCTATTGATAGAGAGAGAAGGAGAGCGAGAGAGAGAGAGAGAGAGAAGAGAGAGAGAGTGAGAGATAAAGAATAATGAAAGAAAGGAAGATAGAGATAGGAAAATAGAGCATACATACACACACATTTACACACATACCTGTACACACATGCATACATACACACATACATGTGCACACATGCATACATACACACATACATGTACACACATGCATGCTTACATACACACACCTATACACACATGCATGCTTACATACACACACACATGCATGCATACACACACATATAAATTTAGTTACATACACACACACACATATATACACACATATACATACATGCATGCATACATACACACACATATACACACATGCATGCATACACACATATACACATATACACACATGCATACATACACACACATGCATACACACATATATACACATATGCATACATACACATACACACACACATATACACACATATACATTCACACACACACACATATACACACATGCATGTATACATACACACATATGCATGTATACATACAAACACATACACATACACACACATGTATACACATGCATACACATACACACACATGCATGCATACATACACACGTACACACACATGCACACACATGCATGCCTACATACACACACATACACATACACACACATGTATACACATGCATACATACACACGCACACATGTACACATGCATACATACACAAACATATATACACAGATGCATACATACACACATATAATCCTATTTTTATTTTGAAGTTTTTTTTTACATCAAATATATAAAAATAGGATTAGGGTTTTTACACATACACATAATATATATATATATATATATATATATATATATATATATATATATATATATATATATATATATATATATATATATATATATATATATATATATATATATATATATATATATATATATATATATACATGTATATACACATGTATACAGAAATATACATATTTTAGGTCTAGATATTTAAGATTAGGGTTTTAGGGTTTAGGCATACATATCGCTCAATTATATTTATATTAAGAAAAAATATAGAGAAAAATAAGAAAAAAAATCTGAATATATAAATAAATATATATATAAAATATGATTAGGGTTTTAGGATTCGAGGTTTAGATTTTGATAGGTGTTTAAGTATTTAGGTTTTAGTATTTCAGATTTAAGTCTAAGTCTTTCTGATTAAGGTTTTAGGGTTTTAATACGTAGATAACATATATACACAACACACATATACATATAATCATGTGTAAAAAAATATCCCATGAGGGTGTTGAAATCAGGAACTTGCATGTCCATGTAGAGGTCCATGGCTATGATAAAGGCTTCCCATTTGTCATATGCCTTTATTACATTGATCACCTACCTTAATATTTGATCTTCATCAATGAATTCTCTAGTACTTCCAAGTTGGTCTGCTCTATCCTTTATCTTGGTGAAAAAAATCAGTCACACTATACTTAAGCTTCTTCTTGAGTGTGGTGAATTCCATCCACAATTAGTTCTTCCTTGCCTTGGTACTTGATGAGAAGAATGCTTCAAGAGCATTCCATGTATCTTGTGAAGTCTTGCAACTCGTAATGTGTGGAAGTAAAAAAATTGGAGATAGAGTTAAAAATGTTTGACCTTGCTAAAGCATCCTCTAAGCACCATTTAGTCAACCTCTTATGTTGTTCTTGTATTGGTTGACCCTTGCTTCTAAGGATTGGCATCATCTCATCTCTAGATATGTAATCATAGAAGTTCCTCCCTTGAAGATAATGTTCCATTCTAAGTGACCAAATTGAGTAATTACCTTGATCCAATTTTTCTATGTATGAAGAGAATCCATCACCCATGATGTCTAGTTGCTCTGATACCACTGTGAAGATGTGATGGGCTGAGTTTAGAGATGCGTTGGTGCTACACCAAACCTTTTATACACCAGCCAGTGTGACTCCAAGGATGCTTACTAGACTTCCTTAGCTTTCAAAATGTTCATTAAGAACCATCAAGTCCTTTGGAATATCAGTCTCAATTGTTTGGATCAAAACAAATAACTCCTATGTGCAAGGAATGTGAAGAACCTTCTATTTTTGGATGAGAGGGTCTCAGTGTTATGCTCAATGCATACAACCTCATATAAATTGACTAGATATCTTTTGCACACATCAAATTGAAGTGTATAGCCAACTAAAGCAAGTTATTTGATGATTTTATTTGCACCATAGAAGGAGAAATAAATAAAAAGTCAGGGGGTCACTCTAATTGTTTAGAAAGCAGAGGATGTGCAAACATAGTTGTTGGAACTCAAGGTCAAGCACAAGCATGGAAGCACATCAGAAAGGTGGACACACACAAGAAGAAGGAGCAAGTAGGGAGCTCCAAGAAGTACATGTCAAATTTTTAGAAGAATCCCCTACAAAAATAGTGATTTCCATCACTAAAAACCATTGTAAATACCATTTTCTATTTTTGTAACTCCATTTTTTTCAAGCCGAGGAGTCCTCGAGCTTGAGGAGTATTAGAAGTATCATCCTACCAATTTTCAGAATTTTTAGACTTCGTTTGAGCCCTCAAATAAGCCCTGGAACCTAATTTTTAACTAGGCCAGACTACTAGGTCTGGACAGGGCAAAAACTAGTCAAAAAACTATAAAAAGAGCTAGAGAGCTCATTTTTGGGGTTAGCTGGTTAGAGAATAGAGCTTTTGTAAGAGAACTCTTTTGCAATCGAAGCTTTCCATTGTTCCTCTCTTTGATCTTACCTTGTGTGCACGTGTGTGTATGTGTGTGCATGTTTGTGTGCTTTCACTCACACACTTGTGCCTTCACTTGCTTGTGGTCTTCATACCAGTCGTCACGTCTCCGTGGATTGACAAGTAAAGGAGGTGGTGCTTACTCTTCAGCTACACCAAATTTTGGCGCCGTTGCCGGGGAGAGAGCTTCAAGGACGAGCATTGTGATGGTAAGATCGTAGAATTGCGACATTGGAAGGTACAACAGCTGTCATTTTTGTTCATTTTCTGATTTTTCTTCTTCATCTTCATCGTCATCATCATCTCCACCTTCTTCCATCTTCTTCTTCATAGAACTTTCTTGTTTTTTAGTGCATTTTCACCATTTTTATACCATTTTTCATGCATTATTGTGTGAGAAGGAGTTAGGAGGTGCAAGGGAGAGCAAATGCTGTGTTTTTTCATGATTTTCTACACACACGGAGCTCGCCATTGCCCAGTGCTCAGAAATTTGAATTTCCCACCAAAAAAAACGATTCTGTGATGAAAATTGTGATTATGTGAAAAATTCATTTTTTTTTTTAAAACTGCGATTTTCTATTTCCCGCCTAAAAGCTTTCTGAAAGAAACACGATTTTGTGGTCATTCTTAGAATCGCGATTCTCTGTTTGCACTCAAAATCACGATTCTCTGAGATTCTCAAAAACACGATTCTGTGGTCATTCTCAGAATCGCGATTCTCTGGTTGTGCTCCGAATCGCGATTCTCTAAGTTTTTCAAAAAACACGATTCTCTAGAGGTGCTCAGAATCGCGATTCTCACAAATCACGATTTTCTGCTAGCAATCACAATTCTCAAAAACACGATTTTCATCCAAGGGATAAAATTGTGATTTTCAAAAAACCATTCTCTTGAGATTCACAGCATCGCGATTCTCTTGAGATTCACAGCATCGTGATTCTCACACAAAATCGTGATTTTTTCGAAAAGGTCCTGTTTGCCTGTTTTGACCCCTAGGTGCCTGATTTGACATAACTTTTTCATCCAAAGTCCATTTTTTGAGCTCCTTAGCTCGTTGCATTGATTTTCAGATAGACTAATCTGAAGTTGACCCTCAGGTGGGACTAGGGAACCAAGGGGACTCCAAAGGATTTTGAGCCATACCAAGGGGAAATTTTGGACTCTTAACCAAAGCTTGTGAACCTGAGATCTGGTAGACACCTAGGCAAGGATAGACAAAGCATTAGATCTTCTCAGTCTAGTGTCAACCATACAGCTAAGTCTTGGGCACAGCAACTAAGTGGTTGTCCTTACGTACTAAACTCTGACACAAGTGACTCAGAAATGTCTTTTAGCATGGGGAAACTTGCAGGTGGCTTAGGAACTGCCCATCTACAAACACCAGAAGGTCCCTATAAGACACAATTGGAATATATTCGGACCAACCGATTAGGTTCTCACATCTATGAGGATGGCTTGAGGCGATCAGTGGTCCAACTCAAAAATCCAGATCAACCCTTTGGACTTGAACACCCAGTGGTCAAGCTCGAAGAGGGTTCATACATTGATAAGGAAGGAACCATGTATGTGGTCACCAACCTACCAGATAGGATCGATGAGTTTGGAAATATCATTCACGAGAATGAGATAGGATACCTAGAACAAGGAAATGTAGGACAAGGACCCCAGACGCCTAGAGGTAAGTTAGTTTTGACCAGAGTGATCACTCTAGATTGGATCCCTCAAGACAACAAAAGCATAGAACTATTCTTGAATAGAGAAACATAGGAAGCCTTTTGGAGATTTAAGCCAGATCAACCTAGCCAACTAGGCATAGTCATCATCTACGAGTTCAAGGACCCAGAGATACCAGGAAAAGTTATCTACTTGGATAACACATAAGAGAAAATGTTCTTGGTAACAGAACATGATAGACATGCATATACTTGGAAGAGTGAATTGATTTTCCCTCCACCAAGATCCAATGTTTCCCATGGCCTCCAAGGAGTAGGATCATCCCAAGCTCATGAAGCCCAGAGAGAAAGAAATAGAGAGAGACTCGAGGTAAGTTTTGCACACCATGTGGGCAGGAATAGATCAGGAGTTGAAAATGAAAGAACTGAAAGAGAGAGACATCAAGCACATAGACAGATAAACAGGATTTTCCATTGCCTAGACCCCGAGAGCACACAAGAACCCTTAGACCCACTCAAGTGATCAAGGCAATGAAAAATTATTTTGACGGGACAGGAGATCCTTATGATCATGTGGTCGAGTTCAAACAAGTGTTAAGAGCTGAACAGGTTGAGGATTTGTTCACCCAGTACGAGGCATTTGGTTTGACTCTTAAGGGCACTGCCTTATCTTGGTTTCAACCACTGAGTAGTTGCAACTATCACGATATAGGTTAGCTGCTAGAAGAATTCATTGTAGAATTTTCCAAGAGTGGTATCAGGCATAACACATCATCTTTGATCCACAGTTTCAAGCAGACACCCCAAGAAACAGTGCGACTAGCAGGTAGAAGGTTTAGACAATACCTAGAAAGATGCCCTGCTCTAGAGTTACCCACACCAGCCAAACAAGTGGCTTTGTTCTTAGATGGCTTACTGAGCACAAAGTTGAGATCATATGTGTTCCTGAAAGAGCCCAGATCCATAGAAGAGTGTGTGCGGACGTGCATTGACATAGAAGATAACTTGGGTGAGGAGTTAGGATTGTCCAAACTCTATAAGGATTCTGATAGTTCTACTAGTCATACTTCAAAAATCTCCACGGAAATAGATGAGATAGCTGAGCAAGTTGCCAAGAAGCTGGGAGTCCAAAATAGACAAACACAAAGAGTCACCTCATTGAACCGATGTTATACTTGTAGAGGGGACCACATGGCTAACGTATGCCCAATGCAAAACCAAAACATTAGAGAAAGGAATGCTCCATATTGCACTATTGAGAGAAAATACACAAACCACACGGCTCAAGATTGTCCCTACAATAGGTAGGCTGTTAGACAAACTTATCAAGAACCTTACCAACAAGGTAGGTATCAGAACCAATACCAATAGCCATATTATCAACCACAACAACAATATCAGGCACAATATAGGCCACAACCAGTCTTGGGAAACCAACCACCAGCTCCTGCCAATGTGATTCCAGTCAAGTATGCTGTGGGAGAGGAAAATCCAAATAGAGCATTGGTGCCACTAACCCCATTGATACCAGATAATGACTCTCATGCTCATAGTTCAGACTACTCCAATGAAGGTAGCCCACATGCTTATTACACTGAGTCACCTGAGCATAGTGAGATTTACTCGTATCAATATGAGGCACCACCTATGGAGCAAAATTGGGAGCCATAATACTCCAACATCATGTACACAAATCCTAACCCTAGGCCCCAATTGAGACAAATGAGACCAAAAGCCCCTAGAGGATCTTGTTTCAGATGTCAAGGTGACCATTTCATTCGTGATTGTCCCCACCCACCATCTCCGAGTCAAGGTCAGACTATCACAATACAAGCTTTTTGTCTTGAACGTGGCAAAGACCATCTCCCCAAAGATTTTCCAAGAAACCGCTCCAGTGCACCCAAGATTACACCCATTAATGTGGTAGGCTTAGTGGCGGATTCAAGTTCAAGTAGCAGTAATGTGGCTCCTATACAAGCTCTCACTAGAGCACAAGCCTTAAAACAGGATAAACCAGTAGAGCAATCGGAGTCAAGTGAATCAAGAGAGCCTAGTAAGAGGAAAACAAGAACATGGAAGGATACTAGGGAGAAAGCCAATCGCAAGTGGAATAAAAGTTATCAAAACTAGAAGAAAGCCTGAAAGAAGCGAAAACAAAGATAGAAGACATTGCATCTCAAAGTCCCTCGCATGCCGAAACTCCATCCACTCCACCTCATCCCATCCCACCACCCATTGTAAATAGACCACAACTAGGGTCTCTTCTTGCAGATCCAACCCCAAAAGCCTTAGACATGATGTTCAAGGCCTACCAGGATCGACTTTAAGAAGGGCCAATAGCTGCAAACCTAGACAAGAGTTACCCTAGAGCAGATTTAGAGATTGAACGGATGAAAATGTGCATGAAAATGGTAGAACAAGCTCAAGCTATACTTGAGACTAGTCAAAAGTTGAATCAGACAAACTCTGTCAAATCAGATTTGCATTTCGAGCACTTACTAGAAAGATTAGAGCAGCTAAGATTTCTAGCCAGCCATGAGGTTCAAATTCCTCATCCGAAAAGATCATCGGTGTGTAGGCTGGGTCTCTAACTGGTCTATCTCCTGGCAAAGTTCCTTCTTCTCTCGCCTTTAAACGTTTTTCCTCTTCCTCTGCGACCTTGCACATCCACAAATGAGTATCTTCATGCAGCCATGATGGATCAGGTGAACTTTCAGAATGCAGAGAGATGGCATCTTCTTTCGCTTTGTGGATAGGATTCCACTGTAGGGGTGGTACATCCCTGAAGGAGTAATCCTTCAAATTGACCTTGGTGGTGACCCCTAAGTGTTATAAGTACAAGGATTTGGTTCCCCGATCCTGTATTGTCGTAGGAAGGGTCTTCCTAGGATCATCTCATAAACATTATTTTTCTCAAAGTCACATATAGCAAATGTGTGCTCAAACTCTACACCACAAGTGGTTAGAGTTATCCCTTCGAGCAATCCTAGAGGTCTTTCAAAATGACCGTCGGCCATTTGCAGCTTCATTCTAGTTGGTCTTAATGTGGGTTTGCCCCATTGCTTCCACAAGGAGGTGGTCGCAATAACAACTCCAGCACCTGAATCTATGATTGCTTTGGTTGTGTAACCTTGGTAGGTGATAGGGAGATAAGTATTATCTTCTTCACCCTCACACATGTCCCCTATTTTGTCTAGAGGTATCTCTGGTACTTTTTGCTTAGAGCCTGCTTTTTGCATATTGGAATCAAGTTTGAACATACATTTTCTATATGTGACTTTGAGAAAAATAATGTCTATGAGATGATCCTAGGAAGACCCTTCCTACGACAATTGCAAATAGTACAGGATTGGGGAACCAACTCCTTGTACTTGCAGCACTTAGGGGTCACCACCAAGGTCAATTTGAAGGATTAATCCTTCAGAGATGTACCACCCCTACAGTGGAATCCTATCCACAAAGTGAAAGAAGTTTCCATCTCTATGCATTCTGAAAGTTCACCTGATCCATCATGGCTGCATGAAGATACTCATTTGTGGATGTGCAAGGTCGCAGAGGAAGAGGAAAAGCGTTTAAAGGCGAGAGAAGCAGGAACTTTGCCAGGAGATAGACCAGTTAGAGACCCAGCCTACACACCGATGATTTTTTCGGATGAGGAATTTGAACCTCATGGCTAGCTAGAAATCTTAGCTACCATGGACATTGCTGTCAACGAGGAATAGTGGACACCTCATTGTGATGAGGAGGGTTATGATATCTCAGTGTTCATGTGTCAGCCCTTGCTAGAAGAATGTGACCCTAGTGATGTCATAGAAGAAGAAGAGAATGATGATGATATAGAGTCCATTGTGATGGATAGTTGCTTTAACTCAGAGCAGCACTATCTAGAAGATATAGAAGTGTTCACCTAGAAAGAAGAAGAGCCTCTCACAAGTATGAAAACGATAAATTCAAAGGATGGAAGTGAGAGCAGTCAAAAGAAAAAGAAAAGAAAAGCAGTGAAACAAGAAGAGGAGGAATCATTGTTTGAAGTACTAGAAAACTTCAAGAAATATGAAGTTGATGACCGCAAAATTTTGGTACGAATGCCTAAGAGAGAGGCCATCATAGGAGAATCATATGATAATAAAAAAAAGACCAAGAAAATTGTAGTGACCATTGAAGAGAACGAAGAGAGATGCACATATATAGGAGATGACCTAAGTGCAAGAGAAGAAATGGAGCTCGTAGCTCTATTAAGGGAATATAGGGATGTGTTTGTGTGGCACTATAGAGACTTGAAAGGGGTAGATCCAAGAATTTTCTCTCATACTATCCCCATGACTGCTGATGCCAAGCTCACCAAACAGAAGCCCTACACATATAATGATACATATGCAGCCAAAATAAAAGAAGAAATTGATAGGCTGATTGAAGCTGGATTCATCTATGAGATTGATCATACTGAATGGGTGTCCCCCATTGTAGTGGTGCCCAAGAAGAACGGGAAGTTGCGAGTGTGTATTAACCTTAAAAAAGTTAATGCTGCTACAATCAGAGATAGCTATCCGCTTCCAATCACCGAACACCTATTGGAGCGTGTTGCAGGCAAGGAAGTTTATAGCTTCCTTGATGGATTTTCAGGTTACAATCAAGTAGCCATTGCCCCAGAAGATCAACACAAAACAGCTTTTGCCATAGAGTGGGGAATCTTTGCATTTCGTGTGATGCCATTTGGGCTCACCAATGCACCTGCAACATTCCAAAGGCTCATGTGTCATGTCTTCAAAGAGTTCTTGCGAAAGAGCTTAGAAGTGTATGTGGATGATTTATGTGCTCATTCCCAAGAAAGAAGATTTCACATCCCTGAGCTCAGAAAAATCTTTGACAAGTGTAGAGAATATCGACTGTGTCTGAACCCAGAAAAGTGTGTGTTCATGGTGCATCAAGGTAAAATCTTAGGTCATATTGTTTCTAAGAATGAATCTCAACAAATGAAGATAAGGTACGAGCCATAGCGGAGCTTCCAAGGCCAAGGAATGTTAAAGAGGTACAAGCCTTTATGGGCCATTGTGGATATTACCGTAGGTTTATCCACATGTACGCGATCATAGCTAGACCCCTTTATGCCTGGTTGTCTAATTTTGAGTGGAACGACAAATTCGGGAATTCTTTCAATGAGCTGAAGAAACGTTTGTGCACAACATCAATTCTCACCACTCCTGATTAAACCATTCCATGTCCATGTGGATGCATCCAATCATGCCATAGGATGTGTGCTAGCACAACCCACAGGTGAAGGAAATTTAGATTTACCCATAGCATATGCTACCAGACAACTAACTGCAACTGAACAAAACTATACCACCACCGAGCGAGAGGGTTTAGGCATGGTTTATGCTTTGAAGAAGTTTAGACACTATTTATTGGCCAACAAGTTCAAGTTTTTCACTGATCATCAAGCTTTGTTATATTTGGTCAATAAACCTTGCAATACAGGACGCTTAGATGGTTCCTCTTACTAATGGAATGTGACTTTGAAGTCGTTGTTAGGAAAGGTAGAACCCACCTCCGAGCAGATCACCTTTCTCGCATTACTTCAGGAGAGTCACCTCAAGGAGTGTCTGATGACCTACCCGATGCTTATCTATTCAATTTGGAGGTTGTTCCTAAATGGGCAAATAAGTTGGTGCCAGTCCTCACCTTCGGACCTGCAAATAAGAATGTGAAAACCTCGCAAGAAGAAATTGTAAAATCACAAAAATATCACATATTGGCAGGAAGCATGTACAAACAAGATACAGAGGGTGTATTAGCTTGTTGTGTTGAGGATGATGAACATGGTAGTTGGTTGCAACAAGCTCATGAAGGATGGCTAGGAAATCATTATTCAAAACAGCGCACATTACAAAATCTAAAACGTTTAGGAGTGTATTGGCCTAGCATGGACAAAGAAATACATGAGTGGATTAAGAATTGTTCAATGTGCAGAGAGAGACCACCAGTGGAGCATGCCACCCTTTATCAAGTGTCATTAATTCCTGATTGGAGTGCTCCATTCGTAGAGTTTATGAGATTGGGAACCTTACCCAAAGAGGTTAGTCTAGCAAGAAGACGAAGCATGGAGCAAGAGGCTCAAGACTATGCTTTAGTTGGAGACAAATTATATTGAAGAGGCAAGGATGGTTATCTAAGATTGTGCTTCACAAATCAGACTACTTGAAAGTCTTAGAAACTGCACACAGTGGTGTTGGAGGTGGACACTTTGGTCCTGATCGAGTAATCAAGACCATTCTATTCTCAAGACTTTGGTGGCCCACTCTTCATATGGATGCTCATACCTATGTGAAGAAATGTGACACATGCCAACGTGCACAATATCCAGTTAGAAAAGATGAGATGCCTTTGAGGCCAATGATGGGAGGGCGTGCATTTTTGAAGTGGGGCATAGACTTCATAGGTCTTATTAACCCCTAGCTAGAAACTCCCATGCAGAGTATATTATTGTAGCCACAAATTACCTTACAAAGTGGGTAGAAGTGAAAGCCACAACAAAGAATGATGCTCATACTACGGCTAAGTTCTTATTCGAGAATGTGTTTACGAGATATGAGCTACCAATAGAGTTAGTGAGCGATAGAGGCACACACTTCTTGAATGAGGTCATTGAAAATCTTCTCCAAGAATTCTTGGTGATACATAAGAAGTCTGCTCATCACCCACAAGCTAACGGACAAGCCGAGAGCACAAATAAGATCCTATGTAATGTATTGACAAAACTAGTGAATAATAAACGCTCTGATTGGGACAAACAGCTACATCATGTTGTTTGGGCTTATTGAGTTGCCTATAAAATGGTAGTGAATGCCACCCCATTTCATATGGTCTTCGGACAGAATGTTGTTCTAACATTGGACTTCCTCATCCCAGCCTTAAAAGTAGCATAAGAGCATGAGTGGAATGGACATGAATTGTCCTCTAGGATCTTCAATCTAAAACATTTAGGTGAGACGAGGCTACGCGCGGCGGTAGGCATTTATGCTGCAAAGAAAAGACAAAAGGCATACTTTGATGCACACATCAAAGATAAAGGATTGAAAGAGGGAGACCTAGTGCTGGTTTATACGCTAAAGCAACATGCCCGTAAGTTGGAAAAAAGAGGATACGGACCCATGATCATTAATAGAATTTCCACTAGCGGTGTAGTTCAGTTGGCCACTCTAGAAGGAGATATCTTGCCAAACTATATTAGTGGATATAGAGTCAAGTTATACCAAGAACCTCTTACAGAGGATATGCTTACGAGACTCAACACTGCTAAGAAGCGAAAAGAAGAGGAGCTAAGGGTGAGGGAAGAAGCACAGGCAGAGGCCAGAGAGCGTATTAGGCAAAATAAGTTAAGGCGACTAGGCCTAGATGTCAACTCAAAAGCCCCAAAATATCACATGGATATGTGCCAAAAATCAGGCATAATTACCTCTCAAGTCATTGACGGACGTCCCTTTGTGACCATAGAGATAGGACAAGGAAAGGGTGCAAGGATTGTGAAAGCATTGATTGAATCAGGTGCAGCAAGTAGTGCAGTTAGACTATCCTACTACCAAGACTTGCAGTTGAACATCAATCCCATAGAAGCTTATCTCATAGGATTGGGAGGTGTGGAAACCCCTTGTTTGGGCGAGGTGGAACTTCCCATCTACCTTCAAGATGTTCCAATGAAAGCCAAAATGCTAGTGTGTCAAGATGAGAACCTTACAGAACCACTTGTCTTGGGTCAAGATTGGATCTATGACCATGCACTTAACTTAAACCTAAGAAGTCAAATTCTTCAAGTTTGGGTACATGAACAATGCATTACATTAGAATTAGAGAACTGCATGCTCACAGATCATGGCACCACACACTCTCTTAGTTCTTCTAAGACTAATCTTCTTGAACAAGATGTTGTATGTTCCAAAATATCTATGATCCAGAAGGACTCAATCAAGGAAGGACAGTCGCAAAGGCAAGCAAAATCTCCTTCTTTTTCGAAGAGTAATGCATCCACAAGAGTTCAACCTTAGAAGCAAGCAAAACAGTGCAAGCCAACCGATATATCAAATAGACAAAGAGCCTTCAAGGGTAAAGTAGTCTCAGGCATAAAGCAGATCTGGGTACGCAAAGGAGAGCAACCACCAACTTTGCCATGAAAATTCCCATACCAAGGAACAATAAGGACAGGCTCACCTAGAAGGTCTCTGGAAAATTTGGGTGCCTAAGAAATTTGTGGCAGCTCAACATGGGCTATCACACATGTGGGTACCCAAGAAACTCTTACATGCACAATGTCCTATGCTCTCCTCCATGCAAAAGGTCGCAACAAAGAAGACAAGGAGGGAAAAGGGTCAGAACCAAGCAGAGAGACCGAAAGAAGATCAAATCACCTCTTCAACAATGGTAAGAAGACAATTATCAAGGATACGGGTTTGGAAGCCAAAAGCACCCAAGGCCCCACAGAATCAAAGAGTCAAACACAAAGGATCAAAGCCTCAAGAAACCATCCAAACATGGAGCAGCCAAAGGAGATCACTAAACAGTTGAAGACCATTCCCAAATGGATCCCTATAAGGAGGATGGCTAGTGTTCATCGCGAGATCCAATGGATACCTCCAAGAAAGCAGGCATCAACATCCGCAAATAACCTCGAAAGCCTCGACGAGCGACAACCATGTGCTCCTTGCACAACCCTGTCTTTTGCACCATTCAGGTCATGCACTTCCAAAGTATGCATTAATATAGGTCCACATTACATGGCCGTGCATAGACACAACTAAAGAGTCCCATGCACAAGAGCACATTGACATATGTCAATTTTTTTTTTATACTAACATCTGTCGTCTTGTTTGGTGACATTGTCTCAAAAAAAAAAAAGAGAGAGAGAAGAGAGAGTTTGTTCCCAGGTTTGGCTCATGGAACGTGAATGAGTCATACTTAGTTGAAGGTGGAACCATTGATTATTGGGCATTTATCAGTTTTGATAGAAGTGTGTCTCGGCTAGCAGATTATATTATTGTTGCCTTATTTGGTAGCTGTCAAGAACTTGGCATGAACATGGCATCCACAACTATGGTTTCCTCTTACCATGGTAGGAGTGAAGATTTTGAAGGTCCGCAACTTGGGTGATGCTTAACTACTGCATGTACGAGACCATCCAAGGAGATATCTGCAAGGGGTAGTTCTGGTACCCTGCAAATCTTTGTATGTATACTGGATGAGAAGACTCCTGCTTATGGTGAGCTAAGGAGAATATGTGAAACTAAGCTTGGTGTAGTTACCCAATGTTGTTTGTCAAGGAATATAAAGAAATTCAATTCTCCGTATTTGACAAATGTTGCTCTGACGAGAGGAGAGAGGACAAGGCACTCAAAGAATTTCATCACGGACATTCATCAACAAGGAAAGACTAGCTGATGGCCCATAACAATGCCGGGTGTACAACACGAAGAGATCAACATCAGTCAACCATCCACCATGGTAAGCACCTTTACTTTGGCAACACCACATGATAGATTAGGAAACCTCTTTGTTAGCATACCCCTGAGCACTTAGCTCAAGGCACCCAAGTTTTGCACCATACTTCTTCCAATGCATTTTCCAAGTAAGCATGCATAGGGCTACATTACAAGACCATGCACAAGGCACATATTTTCCTCAACCCATGCATGAACACACTTACCCATCATTCATTATGGGTTATTAGTACTTGGCATGACTCCTCTGAACATCATCTTTGGAAGAACTAGAGGACATCATCGGGACAACATCAATACCTAGACAATAGCACATACAAAGGCTGGACACTACCTCTCTACAAGGAACAACCCTTACAACAAGCATCTGTGAGGGACGACAAACTCGAGAGGGGGGGGAGTGTTGGAACTCAAGGTCAATCACAAGCATGGAAGCACATCAGAAAGGTGGACACACACAAGAAGAAGGAGCAAGTAGGGAGCTCCAAGAAGTACATGTCAAATTTTTAGAAGAATCCCCTACAAAAATAGTGATTTCCATCACTAAAAACCATTGTAAATACCATTTTCTATTTTTGTAACTCCATTTTGCTCAAGCCGAGGAGTCCTCGAGCTTGAGGAGTATTAGAAGTATCATCCTACCAATTTTCATAATTTTTAGACTTCCTTTGAGCCCTCAAATAATTCCTGGGACCTAATTTTTAACTAGGCTGGACACTAGGTCTGGACATGGCCAAAACTAGTAAAAAAACTATAAAAAGAGCTAGAGAGCTCATTTTTGGGGTTAGCTGGTTAGAGAATCGAGCTATTGTAAGAGAAATCTTGTGCAATCAAAGCTTTCCATTGTTCCTCTCTTTGATCTTACCTTTTGCGCGTTTGTGTGTATGTGTGTGCATGTTTGTGTGCTTTCACTCACGCACTTGTGCCTTCACTTGCTTGTGATCTTCATACCGGTCCTCACATCTCCGCGGATTGACAAGTAAAGGAAGTGGTGCTTACGCTTGAGCTACAATAGTCAACTTCAGAGCTTCATATCTCACGATCTGGTAAATGAGATCTAATGCAATTTGATATCTATATACTAGAAACTTGTTGCAAATGGATACACATATGCAGAGAAACCTATTGAACAAGTTCATTTTGTACATGAAAGTTTTGAAGCAGAATGAGAGAAGAACTTACGCAATGACATGCATCCAAAGATCAATGATATTGCCCATATGATATAGAGGGAGTGTAGATGGCTACACATAGAGGATGTGAGTTCAATCTAGACTTGGAGTTGTAGCTCAATCTCACGTAGATCTGATGATCCAACCACCATCAACATCGTAAAGTGTATATACACACTACTCTTCTAGTCGTGGGTAGTAGAGCATTTACATAGTGATTGTAGCTAATTTCATGAGCATACAATGTAGTATCTTGAAGTGAGAGAAGTCATCTACAACTCCTTTGTATCATATTTGCAATATCATTACACATTATAATTCATTTTAATTAACTAATCATTCTTTGTCTACTGTTATAGTACTTCGTGCTACTCTATCATCTTCTTAGAACTATTTCTCATTATGTAAGTAGTCAATCTCTAACTTGGATCACTTAGGTAAAACTATTATCGGCACACATACAAAGTTTCATCATCATTGGAACTATGGATTTGAAGATATGGGCAATTATGTATGGCTATGTCTGTGTATCACCTAGTTCTTGAAAAGTCAAGGTGACCCCCCAAACCTCCTAGATTTGTTTCTTTGTGCATGATAACTTTGAATTCATTAGATAACTTGTTTTGGTTAGCTTGAATTTTAATTTGAAGTATCCAAAACCTCTATAGATAAATTGTATCATGTTGTGAGATTTCAAGAAATTGTTGAGAGCTTCTAATCCATAAATAAAAGGTTTCATAGGATTTGTGATCTTTAATTTTACTTTTTTTTAACACAGAAGCTTGTGGATGATGTTCCAAAGGCATTTGGTGTTATTAATGCATATTGTGGAAGCTTAGGGACTTTACTAAGTGTCTTTGAAGTTACTTGGGCTGGAGTTGAGAAAGATTTTTCCAACACAATCTCATCTCTGCAACTCATTCATCACCTCTTCATAGTGGTATTGGAGCGAAGTTAAAGGCTAGGCATTATGGGTGATTGAATCCCCTCATCCATTGACAAGCTAGATCCAAGTAATTACTTAGCTTGGCCTCTCAAAGTGGAGGCTTATCTACAAGGATGGAGCTTATATGGATACATTGTTGAGATGAGATGATGCCAATACTAAAAAACAAGGACCAACCAACACAGGATGAGGAGGAAAGGTTGAATGCATGGCGTTCAAAGGATGCTTTGGCAAGTTCATACATTCTCAAATCTATCTCTAACTTTCAACTCTCTCACACTAGGAACTGTAAAACCTCTCAAGAGACATGGAATGCTTTGGAATCATTCTTATGCTCAACTAACAAAGCCAAGATGGATCAATGAAGGATACAGATAGGTTGCAACACTCAAGAAGATGCCAAAGCAAAGTGTGATTGACTTTGTCACCAAGATGTAGGATATTTCAAACAAACGTGGGAGAATTTTAGAGATCAATAATGAGGAGCAGATTGTGAGGCAACTCATCAATGTGATCAAAGCTGATGATAAGTGGGAAGCCTTGACCACATCTATGGACCTCTACAAGGACATGCAAGAACCTCACTTGAACTCACTCATAGGGAAATTTTTTTACATATCAAGTAAGTCTTGTAAAGAATGGTGAGAACCAAAATGGTTACCAATCCTTTACCCTCTATACAGATAAGAATAAATGCAAGGACAACAAAGGGAAAGGTAAGAAATTTGATGATGAAGAAAGTAACTCTCAAGCCAATTTTTTATAGCTAGAGGTAGAGGCTGAAGAGGAAGAGGCAGAGGAGGAAGACAAGGCAAGAGGAGAGCTGAAAGCTCATCACCCTATGTTATATGTGGTTTATCAAATTACATAAGAGAGCATTGTTCAGGAACCCAAGGAATCAAAGAGCAAGAGGATACAATAGAGGAGACTATGGAAGCTCAAGAGGTAGATTCAATAACTCTTATGGAATAATAACAACTCATACAACATCTATCAAGTAAGATACAAAGGAGAAACTACAACAACTATATACTTGATCAAGCTCAAGAGGATTCACTTTTACACATGAACATCACAATGAAGGATGGTAAGAGTGACAAGCATGTGTTTTACATAGAGTTTGAATGCTTAAAGCATGTGGCAGGATATGTGGGTCTACTCTCAGACTTGGAAGGTCCAAAGAATAAACATGAAGTCCAAACAATAGATGACACAATAATTCCAATTAAGAAAATAGGTATTTTGAAGAAATTTAATGGTAACATGAATCCACTAAGTAGAGTGCTTTATGTGCCTACCATCACAAATAACCTTATTAGTGTAGGTCAAATTGTTGAGAAAGGTTTGCAGGTGAGATCTACAAAGCATGGAGCATATGTTGATGACCCATATCAGGGACTGCTAAAGATAGAAAAAGGAGGAAAGGGAGGTACCTTGTTCACTTTTGAAATCGAAGACACCAAGGATATTGCCTTGTTCAACTATGACACTCAAACCCTATCACACTTAGAGGTTTCGCACAAAGGCTAGCTCATATTGGAGAAAGATCTCTTAAACAAATCAGTAGAGATCACAATGTATTTGGAATACCCAACATATCAAAACAACACATGATATACAAGTGTAATGCATGTCAATTTGGTAAGTCACACATGCAACCATTCACCTAGAAAGGCTACATACATGGAGATCTCTTAGATCTTGTCCACATATGTTAGGGGATCAAGAAAGGAACCTTAACTTTCTCGATAAAGGTAGTATGTGTCATTCATAGATGATTGTCATAGATGGACTATCTTAGATTTCAGGCATAAGGATGAAGTATTTTAATGCTTTAAAAAGTACTTAGATATTGTGGAGAATCAAACACGTAAAACCCTAAAAAGAGTAAGGATAGATGGAGGGGGAGAATACATCTCCCATGATTTTGAATCTTATATCCAACAGAGAGGAATCAAAAGGGAAATCACCACGAGATACATTCTTGAACACAATGGAGCGGTAGAGAGAAGAAATAAAACAACTATGGAGGCTACAAGGTTCATGCTCAATGAGAAGAAAATTCCAAAGTACTTGTGGGTTGAGGCAATATCTATTGCAATCTATTTCGTAAATAGACTACCATTGAAAGCTCTCAATGGCACAAATCCATATGAGGCATGGAATGAAGACAACCTAGCTTGGATCATTGCAAGATATTTGAGTGCATTGCATATGCACAAATACCTTCATAGATAAGAGGTATTGTACCCTATGGTAGAGAAACATGTGATCATTGTCTTGGTTCTTAATAAAAAAGGTGTAGTCCCAATAGCTAAGGGTTTATTGTAAGTAGAAATGTTGTGTTTGATGAAAACAAGTCATGGTTTTAAGATGATTACAAGAGAATCAAGCTACCTTATGACCTAGAAGAAGACTTTAAAACTCTCTTAAGAAAGAATGATCACAGACTTGAAGCATCAAGAGACTTTGAAGATGATTAGAAGACTCCAACTTGAGAGATCACAAATCAATAGAAGGTCAACTAGATGAAACAAGAACTAGAAAGGCATGGCTATGGTACATCATTGGTCACTAAACACTCGATCTATTTAGCACAACATTCGGACTCTAAGGATCCATAGTCTTATGAGGAAGTAAAAAAAAAAAAAGAACGCATGAATGCCGTGGAGGAAGAAATTGAAGCCGTACAAGAAAACCATACTTGAGAGTTGGTACCATGACTTCATCTATGAAGATCATAGGATGAAGGTGGATGTACAAGGTAAAGAAAAAAATATGATGGAACAAGGTGGATGTATAAGATAAAGAAAAAAATCACGGTTGGAAGAAAGGAATGACAGAGCAGCTTTTGTGCCACGCAAAGAGAGAGAGAGAGAGAGAGAGAGAGAGAGAGAGAGAGAGAGAGACGATCTGATTGTTTTGCAAGAACAAAACGTTTGGGACTCAAAGCCATTCTTTATCCAAAGTAGCGTGTCGGTGTAGTTATCTTTGCCATCTACATGTTTAGGTTGTAGAAGAATGACGGGAGGTAGTTAGCGATTGCTTTACATAATGTTCTTCCAGTCATTCATCGAGTTGAAGTTTTGATGCAGTAGTTGAGGTAAATTTATTGATTAAAATGAAGTTAATAGATGATGTGATTGCAAGGCACATTGATACACCAATTGATCCAATGTATCTACCTTACTGATTTTTAACAGCTCGATTCTCAGTGCTTCTTACATTAAGGTTGTTATCCAAATGCACTAGGTGGGATGGTTTGGACCCCTGGCTTAGCCTACTCTCGCACACTTGAATTAATTAAAAGAAAAGTACAAGAGAAGGAGGACTAGTGCCCACGAGATCCCCTTTCAATTAGGGCGATTAGTCCTCAAGCCAAGCTTGCCTTTCAATAAAAAAAAAGGGGATTAAGACTCTTATTACCATAATCGGTTACGAGAAATAAAGTTCCTTACTTTTCCTAATATGTGCAGAAGAAAGCAAGAGGCACTATGCTATTGATTCAATGGGCTTTTGCCCAAGAAGAAAGCAAGAGGCACTATGCTATTGATTCGATGGGTTTGACACAAGGAATATATGAATGATTGCGATTTTCAGTATGGAAAAGTATCGACAAAGGAGTCTCGAGCCTTTACTTTCTTCCATTCAGTATGCTTGAAAGTATGTGTTTATGCAAATCTTATGAGCAACGAAAATATTTGCTAGTTTTTTTTTTCCCTATGGTCCAATCTTCTAGATGCATTAAATTGACAAATTTCTCTGATGCCACAACAAGTGTGTATGTCATTCAATATTTTCAAAGATTCGAGTGGTGCGTCTCGTGCTTCAATTCGTAAAACAAATATGCTTTTGCAAAAAAAAAAAAAAAAAAAACTTCTTTTCACTTCTTCACATGTGTATCACTATGCTCTGCCATCTTGAGTCGGCTCCAAATCTTTTACCTTGTTTTCTCAAGACTCCTTGACAACATGTGCTACATGTTCGATTCTCATTTACTTGAAAAAAACGAAAATTTATGTGTAAACTATGTTTCGAATATGCACTACAAGAGCCAAACCATTTTTTGAGTGGCCTTTTGACATGTGCCATCGACATAAGCACCCGAGGTGAACATCATATGATATACATGTGTATACTTGGATACACACACTTTTAAACCTTTTCATATACACTCACATTGTTAATGCAAGGAGCCGGCCTAAGAGCTTGTTACATGCTCATAGCTTGTTAAGAGGTTTCCTATGGTTAGCATATATTTTAAGGATCTTCAAAGTTTAACGCCTTGAATTTATCTAAGTCAATTGTAAACGTGAGAGGAGAAAAACTCTTGAATTAATTGGAGCAAAAATCCACTAAACCTTTTGAAATCAAAATTCAAATTATCGCAATCCACTAAACCTTTTGAATTCAAAATTCAAATCATCTACTTAGAATTAGGACTACTTCTACTTTTTAGGTGGAAGATCCAACCACCATCAACATCAAAAAGTGTATATAAACACTACTCTTCTAGCCGCATGGTAGTAGAGCATTTACACAGTGATTGTAGCTAATTTCATGAGCATATAATGTAGTATCTTGAAGTAAGAGACGTCCTCCACAACTCTTTTGTATTGTATGAGCAATATCATTACACATTATGATTTATTTTCGTTAACTAATCATTCTTTGTCTATTGTTATAGTACTTTGTGCTACTCTATCATCTTCTAAGAAGTATTTATCATTATGTAGGTACTCAATGTCTAATATCTAACTTGGCTCACTTAGATAGACTGTTATCAGTACACATACAAAGTTTCATCATCGTTGGAACTATGGATTTGAAGATATGGGCAATTATGTATGATTGTATCTCTATATCACCTAGCTCCTAAAAAGTTAGGGTGACCCCCCAAACTTCCTAGATTTGTTTCTCTATGCATGATGAGTCTCAATTCATTAGATAACTTTCTTTGGTTAGCTTCAATTTTAATTTAAAGTTTCCAAAACCTCTATAGATAATTTGTATAATGTTGTGAGATCTAAACAAATCGTTGAGAGCTTCTCATTCATAAACAAAAGGTTTCTTAGGATATGTGATCTTCAAATTTATCGTTTTTGACACAGAAGTTTGTGGATGATGTTCCAAAGTAATTTGGTGTTTTCAATGCATATCATGGAGGCTTAAGGAGTTTGCTAAGTTTCTTTAAAGTTACCTTGGCTGGTGTTGAGCAAGTTTTTGCCGACAGAATCTCATCTCGCCAACTCATTCATCACCTCTTTGCAATGGTATTAGAGCAAAGCTAAAGATTAGGCATTATGGGTGATGAAATCTACTCATCCATGGACAAACTAGATCCAAGTAATTAACCAGCTTGGCCTCTGAGAGTGGAGGCTTATCTACAAGGAAGGATCTTATATGGATACATTCTAAATATGAGATGATGCCAATACTAAAAAACAAGGACCAACCAATAAAAGATGAGCAGGAAAGGTTGAATGCATGGATGCTTTGGAAAGTTCATACATTCTAAACTCTATCTCTAACTTTTTACTTCCTCACATTAGGAACTGTAGAACCTCTCAAGAGACATGAAATGCTTTGGAAGCATTTCTCCTCAACTGAAAAACCAGGAGAAATCAACTATTGATGGAGGTTATGGCACTCAAGAAGATGCCAAAGAAAAGTGTGATTGACTTCGTCACCAAGATGAAGGATATTGCAAATGAACTAGGGAAAATTTGAGAGATCATTAATGAGGAGCAGATTCTGAGGCAAGTCATCAATGGGATCAAAGTTGATGATGAGTGGGAAACCTTCACCACATCTATGGACCTCTATAGGTACATGCAAGTACCTGACTCGAACACACTCATGGGGTTATTTTTTACATATGAAGCAAAGCTTGAAAAGAATGGTGAGAACCAAAAAGGTTACCAACCCTCTACCCGGGAAAACACAAGGAAAGGTAACAAATTAGATGATGAAGAAAGTAACTCTCAAGCCAATTTTTGTAGCTAGAGGTAGAGGCTCAAGAGGAAGAGGTAGAGGAAGACAAGGCAAGGGGAGAGCCCAAAGCTCATCACCCTGTGTTAGATGTGGTCTATCAAATTACATAAGAGAGAATTGTTCAAG
Organism: Ceratopteris richardii; assembly: GCA_020310875.1. Classification (NCBI taxonomy): domain Eukaryota; kingdom Viridiplantae; phylum Streptophyta; class Polypodiopsida; order Polypodiales; family Pteridaceae; genus Ceratopteris; species Ceratopteris richardii. Next base: position 193,135,118 of record CM035406.1, read on the forward strand.
AACCCAAGGAATCAAAGAGCAAGAGGATACAATAGAGGAGGCTATGGAAGCTCAAGAGGTTGATTCAATAACTATTATGGATATAATAACAACTCATACAAAAACATCTATCAAGTAGGATACAAAGGACGAATAATTACAACAACTATATAGATGATAAAGCTCAAGAGGATCCACTTTTTCTCATGAACATGACAATGAAGGATGGTAAGACTGATGAGCATTTGTTTTACATAGACTCTGAATGCTTAAAGTATGTGGCTGGAAATGTGGTTTTAATCTTAGACTTGGAAGATCAAAAGAACAAACCTGAAGTCCAAACAATAGATGACCCAAGAGATCTAGTTGAGAAAATAGGCATTCTGATGACATTTAATGGTAACATGAATCTACTTAGTAGAGTCCTTTATGTGCTTACCATCACAAAGACCCTTATTAGTGTAGGCCAAATTGTTGAGACAGGTTTGCAAGTGAGATTTACCAAGCATGGAGCATATGTTGAAGGCCCATATCAGGGAATCTATCAAGTAGGATACAAAGGAGGAATAACTATAACAACTATATAGATGATCAAGCTCAAGAGAATTCATGTTTACTCATGAACATGACAATGAAGGATGGTAAGACTGATGAGCATATGTTTTACATAGACTCTAATGCTTAAAGCATGTGGCAAGAAATGTGGGTCTACTCTCAGACTTGGAAGATTGAGAGAACAAACATGAAGTCCAAACAATAGATGACACAACATATCTAGTTGAGAAAATAGGTATTAGGAAGACATTTAATCGTAACATGAATCTAAAAAGTAGATTCGTTTATGTGCCTACCATCACAAAGAACCTTATCAGAGTAAGTCAAATTCTTGAGAAAGGTTTGTAGGTGAGATCTACCAAGCATGGGGCGTATGCTGAAGACCCATATCAGGGAGTCTAGAAGAGAGGTAGGTTGTTCACTTTTCAACTCCAAGGCACCAAGAATAAAAGAGAGGTAGGTTGTTCACTTTTCAACTCCAAGGCACCAAGAATATTGCCTTGTTCAACTATGACACTCAAACCCTATTAGACTTAGAGGTTTGGCACAAAGTCTAGCTCATATTGGAGAAAGAGCCCTTAAATAAATCAGTAGAGATCAAAGTATAATTGTAATACCCAACATATCAAACCAACACATGATATACAAGTGTAGTGCATGTTAGTTTGGTAAGTCACATAGGCAATCATTCACCTAGAAGGGCTACATACATGGAGATCTCTGGGATCTTGTCCACATATATGTTTGGGGCCCAAACAAGCAACCTTGAATTGCTCGGTCAAGGTACTATGTGTCATTCAAAGATGATTGTCATAGATGGACTATCTTATATTTCATGAGGCATAAGGATGAAGTATTTTGATGCTTTAAAAAGTACTTAAATATTGTGGAGAATCAAACATGTAAAACCTAAAAAGACTAAGGTGAGATGGAGGGGGAGAATACATCTCCCATGACTTTGAATCTTATATCCAAGATGGAGGGGGAGAATACATCTCCCATGACTTTGAATCTTATATCCAAGAGAGAGGAATCAAAAGGAACATCACCACGAGATACATTCTTGACCATAATGGAGCGGTAGCAAGAAGAAATAGAACAACTATGGAGGCTAAAAGGTCCATGCTCAATGAGAAGAAACTTTCAAACTTTTTGTGGGTTGAGTGGTGGAGTTAGATGTCTGGGGAAGCGCACGAACAACACAAGGAAGAAGAAAAAGCTTTGAGCACAAAAAACAATACTAAATGTATTACCACTTGAATGTGCAAAGATAAGTAACCCATTAGGGCTATAGGCGTATATACAAGCCGGGAGGAAAAACCTCCTAAAGAGGGAAAAAAGTCCCCCTGAGGTCCTAGTGTGTTCACATAGATCACTACCTAAATATATCAAAAAATACCCCTGAGAGTGATGTGGTGAAAAAGGAGTTAGCTCTCATGTATAAGGAACTGCCAAGCTATGTGGAATAAATCCACAAAAGGAAGTAAGCCCAAAGCTTTGCGGAAAGCTTCAAACTTCTCCCTAGGCAAAGCCTTTGTGAAAAAGGTTTGCAATGTTCTCCTATGCGGGCACACATGCCATGTTGATCTCTCCAGTAAAGAACATGTCTTTGACATAATGATAATGCACCTCAATGTGCTTAGTGCTAGCATGGAACATAGGGTTCCTCACAACTTCCAATGCACTCGGACTGTCAGTGAAGATGGTGGTGGTAGAAGGCTGACCAACACCCAAATCAACCATAATGCATCTGAGCCACACACACTCAAAAATCACTCTGAAAGCTGACCTATACTCAACCTCACAACTGGAAGTAGCCATAGTAGGCTACTTCTTGCTCAGCCAAGATATGCATGAGCTACCAAGCATGAAGCAAAGACCACTAGTGGACACATGAGTATCATAGAAATAAGCCCACTTAGAGTCAGAGAAAGCATGTAAATCTCGCGATAGTCATGCCCCCTTGGGATAAAACAATCCAAGTAGCCAGGTGCCACTCAAGAAGCGAAAGATGCGCTTAACTTCCTACCAATGCTTGACTTGTGGGCAATGCATAAACCTGCTCATCTGTGAGACAACAAATTGAATATCTAGCCAAGTAATGCATAAGTAAATCAAGCATCCCATAGCCTACTAATAGAGAACAATATCAAATGCATCTCTATCATCATGAAGACTCAATCGTAAACCTGTCTCCATAGGAGTGGCAATAGGTTTATAGTCTTCAAGGCCAATATATTTCGTTTGACACAAAGCCATTCCACCATCAACATGCATAAAGTGAATGCCCAAATAATGATGAAAATGCCCCAAATTATACATCTCAAATGAGGCATGCAAATCAGCCTTAAAATCAGCAATATGCTTCTCATGAGGACCAATGAGTAGCATGTCATCAACATACACAACAATGATCAGAAGTACATCATTAGCAGGCTTAACATATAAGGTTCTTTTAGCTGGACTGTTCTAAAACCATGTGCAATTAGAAAAACATGTATCTTTTCATGCCAAGCATGTGGTGCTTGCTTTAAACCATATAATGCCTTCTTTAACCTGCACACCTGGTTTTCATGCCCTTTCTACACAAAGCCATGGGGTTGAAAAGTATACACTTCTTCATGGACGTCACCATTCAGAAATGTTGTTTTAATGTCCAAATGATGTACATTCCAACCATGATGAGCTGCAAGTGCACATATGCTATGAATAGTAGTCATTCGGCAAGTAGGAGCAAAGGTATCATCAAAATCAATGCCTCTTTCCTGAGCATAACCCTTTGCAACAAGCCTAGCATTATACCTATCAACCGTTCCATCAAGCTTACGCTTAAGCTTGTATACCCACTTAGTGCCAATAGCCTTCTTGCCAAGAGGCAAGTCACATAAAGACTAGGTACCATTTTTCATGATAGCATCATATTTAAATTGCATTGTCACCATCCAATGTTTAGAATTTTGTGCTTCGTCAAACAAAACAGTCTCAATCTCATCAGAGAGAGTAGAGGCAGTCATAGCATAGCAATCTGATGCAAAGGAGCCACTATGAGAGCCTAAACGAGTATGATATGATAGAGGTGCATGAAGTTTGTTGTCAAGAAAAGTCCACACAAGCCATTTTGGAATAGTTTTTGCCTCCTCAATATCATCTCTCTCATCAACAAGTGCATCATGTAAATTTGCATCACAAATGGAATGATCTACATAATCACATGAAACTTGTAAAGGTTGAGGAGTTCCCTCATTAGGACCAGCACTAGACTCTCCACTTGTAAAAAGAGGCAACAAAGTATCATACATGTCTTTGGAGCTAACAGATGTCTCTTTCATACATGAAAGTGAAGGCTAAATAGCATCTTCCACAAAAAAAAACATCTTGCATAACCAAAATTCATTTAGTCTCTAGATGATAGGGACGATAGCCTTTGCTTTCATAACTGTACCCAACAAAAATACATTTTACTACTTTATCATCCAACTTCTTGCAATGGTGTTCAGGCACTAATGCATATGTCAAACAACCAAAAGCACGCAGATGAGCAATAGATGGTTTGCAACCATGGCATGACTCACATGGAGTGATAGATTGAAATGGTTTTGTGGGACATATGTTGCACACATGACAGTCTCAAGCCAAAAACTATGTGGTAAAGCCTAACTCTTGACTATACACCTTGCCATCTCTTTGAGTGACATGTTCTTCCATTCAACAACTCCATTTTGTTGAGGTGTATACGACACTATACACTGATGTTTTATCGCACGTTCAGTCATAAATTCATTAGATTCAGAAGACATATATTCCCCACCTCGATCAAAATCGAGGATGGCCATTTTACATGCTCACAAATTTTCAGCCAATGAAAAACTATTTGAAGCACATGAACACTTCGGACTTTTCTTTCAACGGATATACCCATGCATGCCTAGAAAAATCATGAATGAAATTCACAAAGTAAAGGTAGTTTCCAAAAGAGGGTATCTATATAGGATCACGGACATCTGGTATAACTTCATCAGACGAAATCAATTATTCCTTCAAGTCTTTCATCTTTGTTAGAAAATTGTCCGTAGAATCACCTTCATTCATATGCTCACTCTCCAAGTATTTTTCAAGGTAAGCAACACGAGCCTCATTCCTAGCCTGGTACAATGTGGTAAGTGTATCCCAATCATCCTTACCTGTTCTACAAGAGCGAATGTGAGGAATAATGGCATGTTTGATAGAGAAGACTATCAATGCATGTGCTTGAGCATCTCTACCATCCCAAGGAATTTTCTTTGCAGTAGTTGTAGCAAAAATCATAGCACGAATAGGAATCTGAAGAATATCAACATCTTCAATGCCATCTGCATCAACTTTAATATCTATATTTGCAGGTGTAATAAGATGTTTTTGAACACCTTGCAAAATGTTCCACATTCCTTTTGCAACCAATACTTTTCACATCATATAAGCCCACAACGGGTAATTGGTACCGTCCAACTTATCCTCAACATCCAACATATGGAATGCATCATTGCTTTCACCCATGGCCACTTACTAAAATACCTTGATGCAAAAAAATGAGTGTATCTAAAAAAGCTAAACAGAACTACCTTCATGAGTTCTGCTAGACCTATAGCAGAATTTCAAATGCTTATATTGGCAAACCAAAACCTGTGTATATATTTGGCACAAAAAGAGGAAATAGCCTACACAAGTGCTGCGATACTGCATTCGGAGGTCGAAACGAGCTTAGATCGCAATGTCGACACCACAAATCAAAGTTGTTCTGATCATCTATGACCTTGAGTATGCTCACCAAATTTTGTGTGATTCTGAGATTGTGACTAAAGGCATGTCGATGACACCCTAGATAAAGCGATGACTTGCTTCGATACCAATTGTTGGAATTGGACGTCTACGAAAGCATGCAAACAACACAAGGAAGAAGAAGAAGCTTGGAGCACAACACAAAATACTAAATGTATTACCACTAGAATGTACAAAGATAAGTTACATGTTTGGGATATAGGCATATATACAACCAGGGGGAAAAAACCTCTTAAAGAGGAAAAAAAAGTGCCCCAATGGTCCTAGTGTGCTCACACACATCACTACCTAAATATATTAACACAGAGATACTATATAATTTAATCTATTTGGTAAATAGACTATCATTGAAAGCTCTTAATGGCATGAATCCATACGAGGCATGGAATGGAAGAAGACCTAGCTTGGATCATTGTAGGATCTTTGGGTGCATTGCATACACACACATACCTTCACAAATAAGAGGTAAGTTGGACTCTAGAGTAGACAAATGTGTGATCATTGTTATTTGATCTTAATAAAAAAGGTTATACATTATATGATCCCAATGACAAAGAGTTTATTGTAAGTAGAGATGTTGTGTTTGATGAAAACAAGTTTAAGATGATTGCAAGAGAGTCAAGCTACTTTATGACCTGAAACAAGACTTTAAAACTCTCTGAAGAAAGAATGATCACACACTTGAGGCATCAAGAGACTCTCACGATGATCAGAATACTCCAACTTGAGAGATCAACAAACCATTAGAAGGTCAACTAGAGAAAACAAGAACAAGAAAGGTATGGCTATGATACATCATTGGTCACTAAACACTGTATCTATTTAGCACAACATTCAAACTCTAAGGAGCCGTTGTCTTATGAGGAAGAAAAAAAAGAAACCAAAATGCATGAATGCCATGGAGGAAGAGATTGAAACCCTACAAGAAAACCATACTTAGGAGTTGGTCCCCATGAATTCATCTATAAAGATCATAGGATAAAGGTGGATGTACAAGGTAATTAAAAAAAATGATGGGATTATCAACAGGTAGAAAGCAAGAATTTGTGACGAAAGGATATGCACAAACACAAGGGATTGACTATGAAGAGAACTTTTCACCTACGACAAAGATGCCAACTATTAGAGTGCGTATGAGTATTGTAGCTTCCAAAAATTGGAAGACTTACCAAATGGATATAAAGAATGCAATCCTAAATGTTTGGATATGTGAAGAGGTATAAATGGCTCAACCTCCTAGTTTGGATATTCATCATTCCTTCAATATGCATGCAAGTTACGGAAGGCCCTATATGGTTTGAAGCAATCCCCAAAGGCTTGGAACTTTCATAGAATTGTTACATATTTGCTAGATAAAGAATTCATGGTTAGCAAATCAGATCATTCACTCTTCATCAAGAAGAACAAATATGAAGTTATGTACCTTTGTGTACATACTGATGATATAATAGTCATAGGTAATGATGCTCAATGCATAAGGAGGATCAAGCTTCAAATGAAAGAGGAGTTCAAAATCAATGACCTATGGTAGCTCACATACTTCCTAGGGTTGGAACTTGGAAGTAATGTATACAAAGAAGGGTATGTATCTCACTCAAAGGAACTGCAACAAACATATGCTTACTAAGTTCAAGATGAAGAATTCAAAGGTTGTAGGCACACCCATGGAGATGAATTAGATGCTAAGTGCTCCTGAAAGAGAGAAACTTTAATACATAGCTAGTTATGAGAGTAGTGGGTATTTTGGACTATCCCACATTGACAAGAGTGGAAATTTGGTATAGTGTAAGTGTACTCTACTTCTGAAATTTTTTGGGGAAAACATTACTTCATTACATCTTGCAGATAACCCAATCTACCATGCGAGCACCAAGCACAAAAAAGTGCACTATCACTATGCTATAGAGAAAACCATAAGGAAATTGAGTTGTCATAAATACTTAGTCGCCACTAATGTGCAGACATGATGAAAAAAGCTTTATTGGAGTTAAGTTGAACAAAAATCCTCACTAAATGCGAGCCAAACTCCATGAAACCTTTTGAATTCAAAATTCAAATTATCTCATAACAATTAGGACTACCGTTTAGGTAGAAGATCCAACCACCATGAAGATAAAAATTGTATATAAAAATGAATCTTCTAGTCGAGGGATAGAAGAGCATTTAGATAGTGATTGTAGCTAATTTCTTGAGCATAAATTTAACTATATTGAAGTGAGATAAATCCTCCTCAACTCTTTTGTATCATATGTGCAATATCAATATACATTATGATTCATTTTCATTGATTGGTCATTTTCTATCTACTATTATAGTGCTTTGTGCTACTTTGTCATCTTTCCAGAGTCATTTCTTAGTGTGTAGGTATTAGATCTCTAATCTATCTCTTGAATCCCTTATTTAGGATTCTTATGAGAACATATACAAAATATCATCATTATTGGGACTACATATCTCAAGATATGAGCAATTATGTATGATAGTGTTTGTGTATCACCTAACTCCTAAAAAGGTATTTGTGTAAACCCTTTTGATAGCCCTCAAAATTTTCTAGATAATTAGGTGCATATTCTTTAGAAAAATTCTAGTTAAGAAATTAAAAGTCACATAAACGTAAGATCATGATGTACAAGAAAAGACAAAAATCAAGCTAAATGATACTTCCAAAATCATTAAGAAGTATGCAAGTTTTATCACCATTGTTGAAGCGTCCATAACAATTCCTTGATCATGAAATGCATGATACATCTTGGTGGGATTATGTAATGTACCCAAAAAGGTTTATAAATGCACTAAATGGGCTATCTTATGCATATGTGGCTCCTAGTTTAGGCTAAGTAGATGAAATTGCATCATTGGTAGAGCCACAACATGTGCCACCGCCACCATCACTAGATCATATTGTACATGCACGATGTCATTTGGAAAAAAGATGGATAAACAATGGTTACATTATGAATGTGCATCATATTATAAGGAGATTCTAGTGTTCCCTTATCAACACCATGATCAAGTTGCTGACTAGATGGCCCAAACAAATTATCTACTCTCCATGTTGAATACTGTTGTGAAGAGACTCCAAATGGAGAACATTTTTCTAGTGGTAACCACTATGGGCATAGTGGGCTTGACCTTGGAAAATATGGTTGCCCACCAACTAGTCATCGATCTAGTTGTGATGTTTTAATATTTCTTGTAGTGAAAAACTTAGCTACCCAATGATGTTGGGTAAGTGTCAATCAAGTGAGCCACTCCTAAAACTCAACATCTAAAAAACTAGGTGGTGTATCTCCATTAACTAACAAAAAACAAATAAGAAAGTATACATATAAAATACTATATAATAAACAAAGTATGTGTGTGTGTGTGTGTGTTTGTTTGTGTGTGTGAATGTATATATATGTTAGTCTTAATCTTTGAAATCCTCAAACATCCATCGTTGTCTATCTGAATGCAAGAATGTTCCAGTTTTTCATATGGATTATTTGAGACAAAAAGTGTTCGTAGAAGGAAAAGTGGATGTATAGTCTCTCTTTGAACTAGCCAAGAAGAAGCTTAAAAGAAAAATTTTAGTGTATCCTCGATACCCCATTAATGAGGCATGCATTTGATTGCATGGGTAAATAACTTGAAAAGTTTTGGAGTTGAATACATGCATGCCTAGTAAGGGTTTGTTAATTTTTATAGTATGGTAGCTATGTACACTACTATCTTCTAGCATACAGATCATCTTTAGTTTTCTCCACATTATTCATGCCTAGAAGAAAGCTACGTGTGACCATCAACCAAAGTTCTATGTCGATCTATGATCTTGGAAGTGATTCATACCTTCCTTTGAAATTAATTCATGAATTCACGGATTTAAAGAGGAATGCTTTCTCATTTGAATGGACATTATGACGTACAACTTTAGGTGCTCTCCATGCACAAACTTTCAATTGTAAGAGTAATGAAAAATTTGGAAACAATTACAAAAAGATATGTATCATACTTAACATGCTTTACACATTATCGAAACTTTACTAAATACACATATATTTCACTCCAAAACATTTCAAACTATTTAGCTATTTAATTAAATGCATGCTTCATAAGTGGTAATTAAACCGTGGTTTTATTATTCTGATTCCTTGCTAGTACAAGGAGAGCCCTTTTATGTTTTTTGGCATGTATGCTTCTATATTGTAAATACCTTATGTAATACAATATTTATATATTGTAATGTACCCATTTAGTTGAATTATTTTTTAGGTTCCCATTCTTGGAAAAAAGATTATATTGAGAAAATAAATTTACCAAATGAAAAGATAAAATGATCTCTATGGAATATTTTTGAGATTAAAAAAATACTAAAAAGAATTGAATCCATCTCCAATGAATGAATACTTTCTAACAACCCATATTGCAAATACGAATCAAAGGATCCATCTCCACTCTAGGTCTTCCTAACCTTGGGTATAGTCACAAGTAATATTTTTGGTTTAATGTACTTGCGTGTCCTATGCTAATAAATCGTTCTAGCTCAAATAATCTAACTCTTTGGTTTCTCATCCATAACTTGGGCTAGATTCTATTGAAAGAGCATCAATAGCACTAGTAAAAATTCTACCTCTTTCTCCCCCCTCTAAGTTTGAGGTATGAATGCACAAGCATTCCTTCTTGAGATTTAGATATTCCATAAGTACCCATTCTCTTATCAAGTATCATCCTCATGATGAAGCACCAACTAAAACTTGGTAACCCAATCTTAGAAACCTTAAAGAGAGTAGTCATTAGTCTACTCTGAGTCTCACTAATGTCAAGAACTAGATCACCTAGTTCGAGACCATCAATGGTAGTAGGCATAACCACTTCCCTCTAGAGTCTTTATCCAAGACTCAATCTAACCACTGACTATCCGATCTTCGTGTTGTTCTTGATGAAAGATATCTAGTAATATCTAGACAAGCTAAATAGTATATAAACTCTCTCCATATCTTCTGAGGAAGAATGTTCTAGCAGTGGAGTCTATTCCACTTTTCCTTTCCCTTAAAGGAAATTTTGATTGATTCATTTGGCTCTATTCTCCATAAATGAAAATAAATAGGTTCTCAATTTGTTTCCCTTCATAATTAGTGGAGAAACAAACTCCATGTGAAGGAAAAGCACCATGAATGTTGAGGTCAAATATCCCTAAGTAGATGCTTAGCTCTATTCCTCAAATCTCAATAAAGAGATGTTATCAAAATCTCTCTCTTGAGTTTGGTAGAAATCATACTCTATAGATGTTGAGGCTTTCTTTTGTGACCATAGAAGAATAATAATCAAAGGTAAATAATCCCCACTTTCCCATACCATTGGTTTGCATCTCCAATGCATGGAAGTACAATTCCGCTAAACAAATCATATACCTAGTTCCCATCACAAAGATGCAACTGTCATGTATCCTTTCCCTTGGATTCTCATAAGTCCCATATGTTATAAATAGGCTAGCTTGGTTTACATGATTCTAAGATCACCACCTTACTAATATGATCTAGTTCTTAAATACCAATATCGGTACTTATTGGATTCCCTAACTATATGGGATCCTATCTAAGCTTTTTTTTTTGGAATCCATTGCCCTTATATAGCGTTAAGTTCAATAAAAAGACCTAGCTGCATTGTGTGAGCATATGTCAATGCTCCTTGTAAAGACCACATGCGATGCCAACTTCCCTTGCTAGTATTCATCTAGGCTATGTAATCGTGAATAGCTAGTGAAAATCTCAATTGAAAATTTTGCCTTCTATAACTAGAATTACAACTCCATGTTGCCATTCTTATGAGCACCCAATAGTCTTTACTACTATTGGATGCTGTATGAAGCTCTCTCACCTTCACCAGCTAATAAAAGACTGAGATTTCCTAATCTTTGGGATGCTACTATATATGCCCTCCCTAGTGTACATAAAATATTCTAGGTGACTTTGAATGAAGATATGGTAGTCTTCGTTCAGCTAGAAACGATTTGGATATGAAATAATACCCCTAAAATTAATAAGTGTGTATGTTATTAACATACTCTTTATTTTCTTAATATTAGCATACAATAAAAAGCACTGAAATGATGGAATAAAGTGAATATGCATGTTCTTACTTTACTTTAAATGAAGATGAAAAAAATCTTTGTATGAATATTTGAAGCAACATGAATTCAAACATTCAAATTTTCACCTTCATAATCATGCTTATGCAAGAAACCATGCATCATGGAACTAAATCAAGTGAAATAAAAAGTGAACAAACCTTCCCTCAAAGAATCCAATGCTCCAAATCTTCATCCATGTTATTGGATAAGCCCCATCTCGATTCTTCCATGTTCCCATGGTCTTGGAAGTCTTGAAATGCATCTACATCCACTGATTAACCTTTCATCTTTTCTCTTAACAATAAATATAATTTTTCCGCTCAATATTGGGCCATCATAAAAAAGTTACGAAAGCACTAACATGTGCTTTTATACATATACAAGAATCCATGAGGCATCAACATATACCAAATATACAAAATTTCATAACCAAGTAGGATTTTTGTACCTCTCCTAATTAAATGTTTGTTGGTCTCTTGCTCACCAAGCTCCAATATCAAATTCGACATATCTGATTGGCATCAGCACACTTGGAAAATGAAGAAAAGCCTCATAGGGTCACAAAAACCCCTTAAAAATCAAGACAATAGTCTTTACCCACCTAAAAAAAGGCTTATTTTTCATGGTTTCCAAAATCTAGGCAGACCTACAAAGACCTTAAAAATATGCTTCTCCAGATAACATCGGATAAAAAATGAAAAAGTTATGTGTCCCATAGGTGTAGGTGGCAATGGTGGAAAACTCGTTCACAGTGCTAAAGAATATGGAATTCTTCATGGAATGCAAGCATTTTGGCATGAATGCAAAGTATTCCTCTTTCTCTTCAAAAGAATCATCATACGCCCCAAACGGACATGGAATGAAAAAGATATGGCTAAAAATGTCTCGTCATGTATGCATCTACCATCTCTAAGATGGGCTGAGTGAAAATGGTAGAAGGGGCACTTTGAGGAGTCCAAACTCTCCTCCTACTTTATAATTTGTCGGATTTCGTGACTCCACATGAGAGTCCATAAATCATACTACCCATGGATATGATTTTTCCTATAAATCCATATCTAATGTACGTCCTTTTACCTCTCCCAATTTGGGAATTTTACTAAAAGTAACACTTATTTTCAAAACTGGTGGGCAGAGTGTTTTGGAGAGCTTGAATGCTTCAATTCTCTACCATTTATGGACCTTCTTGTTTCGTTATAGAAGGAGATATGCCATGCCTTATGTACGTTAGTTATCCCCACCACATCCCAATCCAATTTCCTATCTCATGGACTTTAAAAAAGATGTTTTCTTGAATTCTAAATGAGAAAAACATGTGTATCCGATCATGAAACTTGCCTCATCTAAGGAGGAGTTCCCACCACAATGTAAGTGCTTTATCAGACTCTCATACATACTTTCCACTACCCTCAAAATGGTAAGCACTTATAGAATGCTATCTGGCCACTCACCTTAGGAGGATTTCTCAACAATATATGTAATGTGACAGAGAAAGTGCCTTACTTGACCTTTTGGTTACATAGGTTATTTTATCAACATAGAGAACTATCACCAAGATTGCATGCTTGAAAAGGAACGTCGGTGAATAGCATATAAAAATTATATTGTATACTATACTTATACTATATATATATATATATTATGTATGTATGTAAAGTATGTATCACTACAATATATTGGCCATATATCGAGGCTTTTATCGAGGAAATTGAACGGGCATGCTTCTACACCGACGTCGGTGTAGGTGTCAGTATACGCATCGAAACCAAAGTGACGGTATAGGCACCGGTATAGGCATCAGTATAAGCGTTGGTATTTCTGATGCTCATATCGATGCCTATACCGATGTCTATACTAACGCCTATACTGACGCCTACTTGGTGTACCATCATGTATACCAATGACCATCCTGGGAGTACCATCGCTTATACCGACGACCATATCTGCAAATTTCTTTTTGGGCAGAGTGTGTTGTCTTTTGCTACAGCAACATTACCATGATGTTGTTTAACAAACGATAATACACTCTGCCCAAAAAAAAATTGAGTACATGTGATGTACTCTAATGGCAACCAAAATATGATTTCATACAACAAAATACTATTGGACACAAAATAGATAATCAGAATGAACCATGAACCATGTACAAAAAAAGTTATATATTTCATAAATGAAGCATGTACAAGAGTGTGGAAAACCATTGTCATATATGAGGCAAATACAAAATGTGCCAAAGCACTGCCATATAAGAATCAAATACAAAATTTTGGTGCACCATTACCATATATGAGCCAAATACAAAATTGTAGCACACCACTGTCATACACATGCACAGAATGATGGAAACATCCATATCAGCAGTCCTACAACAAAGAACATTCATAAAATGAGATAAATTCACATGAGATTACAAACAACAAGTAAAAACCAAGTTTCTAAATTCATCACCTCATCATAGATGCTCCCATGAAACGACCGCACTGCATCCCTCCAAGTCCTCCAATAGTGCAATCAATCCATGACAATATCCATAAGCCTCCTCCGTTTGTGGTGGAGGACAATCCATTTCCAGCTCCTGCAACAAATATACAAAATGTTAGAGGAACATACATGACATACTTAACACAAACAAACTCAATAAACCAAATGATACTTACAAATTCATGATCAATGATGTCATATCCATCGCTGCCCAAATGTGACAGTCCAACCATATCGAAACATGTGGCTGCAGCATCTCATTGCTGGCGATATCGGTGAGGAGTCTGCTACTGCTTCTTGCGAATCATATCTCACTCTTTGCATCTAACCATATAGGCTTTGGTAAGACTGCTCTGAAAGCATCACGAGCCTCGGATTGTCAATGGGACATAACTTCACGTGCGGTGTGCAGAATCCACTCTGAACTAACAAGAGGATGCCCATGTGCTGGCCAGATCTCTTGATAAATCGTCTCTGTGATGTAATTTTTTCGATCTTTATCTTGTTCACTCCATTTCAACATGATAGAGTGTCCAAACTATATGGAGCAAAGCTCTCATATACGTTGATGCATGGCCTTTTGTAGCTCAGTGATGAGTAGCACCTCCTTTAATGTCAATCCGGGAAGACGTGAGGATGGTATGAAGACCTCGAGCAAGTGGAGGCACAAGTGCGTGAGTGAGAAGCACACAAACATGCACACACATACACACACACGCGCACACACGGCAAGACAAAGGGTGAGAAGCAATGGAGTTCTTAGATTACTTTCAAAAAGCTCTTACAAGTTCATTTCAATTACAATCTAACCTCAAAAATGAGCTCTCTAGCTCCTTTTATAGTTTTTGACTAGCTTTGGCCCTGTCCAGACCTAATGTCCGACCTAGTTAAAAATTAGGTTCCAGGGCCAATTTGAGGGCTTAAACGGAGTCTAAAAAATACGAAAATTGATATGTAAGTACTTCTAAGGCTCCTCAAGCTCAAGGACTCCTTGGCTTGCACAAAATGGAGCTACAAAAATATGAAATGGTATTTAAAATGGTTTTTAGTGATTAAAATCACTTATTTGTGTAGGGATTTTCTCTGTTGATTTGTCGTACACATCTTTGAGCTCCCTACTTGCTCTTTCTTCTTGTGTGCTCCACTCCTTGATGTCTGAAAAATTTAGATGGCCTACTTGCCAGATCTTCTTTGGCTACTGTGTCTGCTTGTGCTATCTCTTCGTTCCGACCCTCTTTGTCTTGTGGCTCCTTCGGTTCCGTGACTGCTTGCCAGATCTTCTTTGGCTACTGTGTCTACTTGTGCTATCTCTTCGTTCCGACCCTCTTTGTCTTGTGGCTCCTTCGGTTCCGTGACTGCTGCCAACACCCCCCCCACTCTCGCGTCTGTTGCCCCTGACAGACCCTTGTCTAGATGCTCGTTGAACGTAATATTGGACAACGTTGGAAGCGAGGTGATGTTCTTCTAATCTGAGCCCCCGTGCTAGATCTGTTAATAATGCATCCCAATTCACTCGTCCTGGTACGTCCGGATGTGGCACCCGCAGTTGTTCTGAATAGATGGTTCTCTCCACAGCGAATAAGTGGAGGAGATGTGAGGGCCTGGGTACAAATATTTCTGAGTGATATTCCCAAAAGTGTTTTCTCATTTGATTTTGATGACTTTCCTTCATATATATTGACTTCATGGAAGCTTTCCTTTGATCTTCATCTCTAAACAATTGTTCCATCTCCTCAAGAGATGTCTTCTCCCTCAAGATGATGAGGCGTTGAACTAAGCCTTCATATCCATCTCACAATGAATGTATGATGACTGAAGAGAGCTCAATTTCCAACATCTTATCTCCAACATCCACTAGTTGTTGATGTAGATCCTTGACTCTCTTGATGAAGCTTGAAGAATCCTCTTCTTTCTTGCAATTACACTTCGTAAGTTTAGCCCTCAATGCCGCTTGCCTTGAGGTGCTCTTCGACTCATAGATATTCTTCAATGTCTCATGTGCCTTCTTGGGAATCTTCAAATCAATAAGATGGGTGAGAATTTCATCTTTGACACTTAAACTTAGCATATGAACAACAAACATGGCCTTATTGTCCCATTTGGATAATTTTGAGTGCTTGGATGTATTCAAAGAACAAAGGTAGATCCAAGGGTTACCCAAGGATGTAATGGTTCACTACTTCAAAAGGGTAGTCGCAGGTTCAATTCTAGATGCCATCCATGTTCATGCAACTAAAAAATGGGATGACTTTTGAAAAGAAATCCATAAAGTGTTCTTATTGGAAGAGCTTAGTCAGCAGAGAAGAGAAGGATTTTTAAGATGGGTAAATTTCCCAAAGTCCATTGTGTTGCTAGCTCATCCACATGGAGAGTTTATGAGACAATTTTCTCAACTGCCTGAAGCTGATAGAAACGCAGTGAATCCCAACCTTCTCATTTATTTCTTAAAATTCTTAAGCCTAGAACATAGGACCGAGGTAGAAAGAAGGATTGAAGAGTCTACCAAATGATACGGTTTGACAAACAATTCACAAACAATAAGAAGAGATTTTGATGCCATTGCTAAGATGAGACAACATCAGTCTGTACTATGTGAAATGCAACTTTCTAGTTATTCTAGGGAGATACCTACTACAGGGCATTCAAATATGCCTATAACTAAAACTCCAGCCATGACCAATGTTGCAACTACTTCTAAAACTCCTATGGAGTTTCAGATTGAAATTCTATGCAAGCAGATGGAAAAAATTAATGAGTATGCAAGCATCTCTTTCCAAAGAGGTTGCTAACTTAAATAGTAAGGTTTTCACCATGGGCTTGTATGATCCTAGAGAAAGTAGTAATGGTGTTGGATAGGCTAATGTGGCTCTGATAGTGTATCTTGTTATGCAACAATTCTCTCCTCCACTTGCTCAGCTAGTATTTCAGAGAAAAAGTGAAGCTAATGAAAAATGGGGAACTAGTGCCAAAAGATGTGTTTGGTGCCATGGACACAATCATGTTACCTATGCTTGTGATGAAATAAGACAAGAAAAAGAAAACCAACTTGTGATAGAAATAGACAAGAAATTATGTGATTTTCCTACATGACTTCATTTGGTTGTCAATTAGGGCAAAGGAGGTATGAAAAAGCTATATGAAAATCTAACTATCACGAACACATCTTCTAGCACTTGAGCAGCTGAACTAGAGACATTAGAAGGACAAAGATTTCATTTACCTTTGAGTCAGACCACCTATTCTATTGAAAAATTGGTAAAAGCTAGAAATTAGATTATGCAAAGAACTACATGGAAATCACTTGGTGATCACTTTTCTTTATATTATGATATAGTTAATGTTGAAGAAAAAAGGAGAGGTGATGATATGTATGAAGAAGCTGACAAGGGTGATCAAAGATTGACTACAACACAGTCTAGAGAAGAAGAAAAGAAGAAAACATATGATGAAAGGAAAGTGCAGTTTGAGGATACTACAACCTTGACTGAGGAGGAAAAGAGAAAAGAGATTAAAGAAGGGAAAAAACCATGTTGTTGCAACATCCTAAAAGAATATCTTTAGAACTCAGACGGATGTTGCCATTGTGTTTCAAATAAGGTTGCAGAATCTTCCAAAAGAGTTTTGCATGCTATCAGTGAATGTATAAATGGGCCTAATCTTCGTCTCTACCACAAAATGCACATCTACCATTATTAGTATTTATTCTCTTATACTATTGTGCCAAAAGCTTTGATAATTGAGGGCTTTGAAACATATGTTTTATTCGTGGAGCCAATGGAAAATGTCTCAATGTGAATAATAAATCACAAGATAATCAAACAAACAAAATAAATTTATCAAAAAAAGAATCAAAGTATTGTTAAAATCTTGGATGATGAAAGTATTTTCTTTTTTATCTTGGATGATAAAAAAGAAAATGAGGGGGACTCCAAGATCAATTATTATATCTGAGCTTGAAAAGAAAAATGATGCTAAGGAGATTTTATATGATATATTGTTAAAAATCCAAGTAAAAATGTCCCTTTAAACAAGTGTTTTCCATAGCAAAACCTTAGTACAAGGACAATTTTATTAGGCTAGTGAGGAGAAGATAATTTCTTCTTCATCAAGATGAAGATATGCAGATGTTACTAATGAAGCGCTTGCAATGAATGATGCAGTCACATTACATGATTCATTATATAGTGATAGCAATGAAGAGTAGGAGATTGAGAGGGCAAAAGTGAATATAAATTTCGTTGGTCTGAGTCTTCCCGATGATGAGATGAACAATGGAGAGAACCAATTTGATAAGAATTTTTGGGCACAAGGAACCCAAAAAATGAAAATTCAGATTGGAGATGAGAAAGAATCATGTCTAGCTCTCGCCTTGATTGATTCAGGATTAGAGATAAACATGATATCTTTTTTTACTGATAAATTTAGATGGCCCATTGACAAGGATCATGGGGAGAATGAGAACGGCAGACAATGGGTTTGGGATCTTGCTAGATGTGTGTGCCTATGTGCCCATCATGATAGGAGGAGTCCACGAGGAACTCCATTTCTTTGTGCAAGATAATTGCTCATATGAGGTGATACTAGGTCAAACTTTTATAGCAAAAATGTAGTTGGAAATAAAGGCCATGAATGATGGTTTAGCATATGCTAGAATTTGTTCAAAATCTGGACTCGATTCCCTACAAGTGATAACTATCTGTCCAAATCATTCAAAGAATAGAAGAAATTTACGAAGAAATTGATGGAATTTAATCCCTCAGATTTTCACACTAGAAGTGAAATGAACCCAATACCTACGTCCCTTCATACACCTTTTCTACTACCCTACAAAAAAAACTTTCATTTGACCTACCTTACACGAATCCAAATCACCTATGATTTTTAGATACACTTATTATGATTCATAAGCTTTCCAACAAGCTATAAAGCACTGCAACTAGATGTGTTTAGGTTAGTCAACAACTATATATATAAAACAGATTATGTAGAGATGTAGGATATGTAGAAATTAGGGTTATAGAGATACACCAATTTCTCTGGACATAAAACTAATTTCAAGAATCTCTCTTAGAGAAAGTAAGAAACATATATAAGCTATAGAGTGAACTTTAAATCTTTTGAATTGGATATGTACACAAAGAGTTACAGCTATTATGAGCAGACTATGTTTATACCTATAAGAGACTAGAGGGATTTTGGGCTTGATAGCTCCTCCTTACTCCTCCTTTGTGTATGTAATGTCCACCTCTATGTTTTTCCTAGCTTGGAATACAATGTTTCAGCTCCTTGAGCCTTGGATGACTCTCTCCTTGAGTGTCCTTGAGTATATGTCTCCTAGTTTTCAAAGACCTACAAGACTTCCATGCATTTGATGACTCTTCACCTCCTTTTATAGCTTTTTGATGCCTCTTTCGACTTTTCCACCAGCTCAAGATTGCATTGCCCAACCTTAAGAGCACCCTAAGTGATCAAAGTTATGAATTTTGTCCACATTAAGGCCTTTTTGACCCCTTTGTCCACCTAAAGCTTGCATAGTTCACATTTTCAACGCTCCCCCTCAAGCTTAAGGTTGTAACGTCCATATCAAGTAAGCTCATAGCCTTTGAAAACTTTGTTAACTTGTTCACATCCAAGATTGTGGTGAGGATATCTACAACTTGGTCCTTTGCACCTTTAAAATGAGCATTAATGTCCCCACTTGCAGCCTTTTCCCTTACATAATGGTAATGCACCTCAATGTGCTTACTCCTTCAAGGATACATGGGATTGTTTGCAAAATGTAGGCTTGACATGTTATCCCCATAAACTCGAATTGGTCCAAGTTGTATACAAAAATCTTTGAAGAGCTTCTGAAGCTACTTTGCTTCACATGTAGTGAGGGCTAAAGCTCTATATTCAGCCTCCGTTGAACTCAATGCAACTGTGGGCTACTTTTTGCTCATCCATGAAATTGTTTTTGTACGTAGCATGAAAACATAGCCTAAAATTGACCTTCTATTGTCAACACTCCCTGCCCATTCTGCATCACTCCATGCTCTTACTTGAAGTTCTTCATCATAATTGTATAGCAACCCATAATTAACTATACTTTTCACATACCTTAGTACTCTATTTGCATGATTGAGATGTGTATATGTGGTTGCATGCATGAATTGAGATAGAACTCCAACTATGTAGCACAAGTCAAGCCTTATGAGTGTAGCATAGATCAATGATCCCATAATCATCTTATATAGTGTAAGGTCTTCTAGCTTGTTACCATCTTCCATGCTTAACTTGACATTTGAATCCATAGGTTGAGCTATTGGTTTGCAATTATGATTCCAAACTCCTAAACTGTACATCTAGAAGATACTTTTTTTAAGAGAGATAGATGCCTTCTTTCCCATAGATCACCTCAATGTCAAGAAAGTACTTAAGCATACCTAAATCATTTGTCTTATTCACATACAAGGATGGATTTGCATCACTTGGAGAGAAACCACATCTCTTCAAGAAGTTCACTAGCCTTTGATTCAAAGCCCTAGGGCTTGCTTAAGGCCATAAAAGGCCTTCTTCAACTTGCAAATGTAGGTAGGATGTTGTGGATCTACATACCCTTGAGGTTGTTCCACGAACAACTCTTCTTGTAACTCACCATTCAACAAAGCATTCTTTATGTCCATCTGTTAGATAGGCCACCTCCGTGCTGCACATAGGCTATGTGAGCTCTAATGGTAACCCTTTTTTCCATAGGGCTAAAATTCTCCTCATAATCCACCCCTTGTGCCTGTGTGAAGACTTTGGCTACTAGTCTAGCCTTGTACCTTGCCAAGCTACCATCTGCATTCCACTTGGTCTTGTACACCCATCTATTTTGGACTATTTTCATGACTTCTTTCTTGGGTACTAGTTCCCAAGTGTTGTCCTCCTTAAGAGCTTTGAACTCTTCATACAAAGCCTTCCTCCACTCTGGTTTGGTCTTTGCCTCCTCATAAGAATGTAGCTCTTGATCTGCAATGACATTCATCATATATGTATAGTTCTTTGCCATAAAAGAACCATATGTATACCTTTTTGGGAGTGTCTTCTTCCTTGTAGACCTCTACACAACCTTTGGGATATTTCTTCTTGAGTCTATTAAGCTTTAAATTAGGAGAAATGACCTCCTCAAGCTCTTCCTCTTGTGACTCCTCTTGAGCTTCCCTAGTATCATAGTTTTTCTCTTGCAACCTTCTATACTTTGAAGTAGGGGATGATCTTTCATAGTCATAAGTGTAAGATCAATCATATGAGTGTACCTTAGATGTAGAAGCCTCTAGTCCACTAATTATGATTGACTCTTGAGGCTGAATCTGAACATCAAAGTCTACATACTCATCTTGATCCTCTTCATCCAACTTTCCCTTGCCCTTGTCTCCATACCATGACCTTGACTCATCAAACACAACATCTCTTGACACATACAGCTTCTTTGAGGAAGGTTTGTAGCACTTGTAGCCCTTTTGCTCATTTGACTAGCCAATGAACACAAATTTCTCAATCTTGGTCTCTAACTTTCTTCTCACTTCAGTAGGAACATGAATAAAGCATGCACATCTAAACACCTTGAGGTGCTCCATGGTTGGTTTCCTGCCATAATAGACTTCATGTGGAGTCAAGTTGTGTACACCACCTATTGGAACCCTGTTTATCAAGTAACAAGCTATGTTCACAGCCTCAACACAATAAGAGAACGGTAACATACCTTCATAAATGAGACATCTAGCTATCTCAACAAAATGCATACTCTCTCTCTTTGGACCACCATTTTGTTGAGGGGTGTACTTGCATGTAAAGTGCCTTTTTATGCCATTGTCCTGCAAGTACTTTGTGAATTCATACTCTTCCCCTCCATCTAACCTCAGTGTCTTGATGTGTGGATCAAAAACGCTTCTCATTTTTCCTTCATAACATATAGTCATACCTTTCTTGAGTGTTGATCAATGAAAGTGACAAAGTACCTAGCTCCTCCCAATGAACTCTCTCTACTAGGTCCCCATAAATTTGAGCGTATAAGCTCCAAGAGCTTAGAGGATCTAAAGTCACTCTTTGGAAATGGCCTCCTTGCTGTCAAGGGAGCACTAAATTGTGCTCTCTGACTACAATAGACAAGATTTAGGAATTACACTTTCGATTACAACAACACCCATGCAAGGGGGAACAATACAAGGATATGTAGCTGATACAAGATGTCGCACAACTTGGGACTGATAGGTATGGAAAATTGGACTAGAGATGATAGAAGAGATCCCACAATCGGGGATCGTATGTAGGAAACAAGATATCGCAATTACGGGAACTCCCTTCAGGGATATGAACTAGATACAAGAAATAACTAGAAAGGATCTTGTACTGCGAGATTACAATAGGACAAGAAAAGATGTCAATGACACACGACTAGACAAGGCTAGAGCACGACACAAGACTAGAACTTGAACTCGAACTTGAAAGTACTTACTTGGTGATCACGACCCCTTGAGCTCCCAAGACTAGCATTGGTAAGACTAAGAATGAATATGCCCAACCCCTCCTTATATAGGTTTTCCAAGGGCGGTTACTAGATGAGAATAAATGTGGGCAACCCCTCCTTATGTAGGTTTTCCAAGGGTGGTTCAAGGGTGGTTACGAGTTGATGATGTCATCAATGATGTCATCAAGTTTTTTGTTGAATGACGTTAAGTGCAGAGAAAATTTCTTCTTGGATAATCTCCATGGTGCCTAGTCTTCATGAGGGTAGTTTTGCCAAAATGTCAAGGGAGCACTAGATTGTGCTCTCTGACTACAATAGACAAGATTTCATAATTACACTTTCGATTACAAGAACACCCATGCAAGGGGAACAATACAAGGATATGTAGCCGATACAAGACGTTCCACAACCTAGGAACGATAGGTACGGCAAAGTGGACTAGAGATGATATAGGAGATCCCACAACCCGGGATCGTAGGTAGGAAACAAGATATCTCAATTACAAGAACCCCCTTCAGGGATATGAACTGGATACAAGAAATAACTAGAAAGGATCTTGTACTACGAGATTACAATAGGACAAGAAAAGATGTCCATGATACAAGACTAGACAAGACTAGAGTAAGACACAAGACTAGAACTTGAACTGGAACTTGAAATTACTTACTTGGTGATCACGACCCCTTGAGCTCCCAAGACTGGCATTGGCAAGACTGACAATGAATGTGGCCAACCCCTCTTTATATAGGTTTTCCAAGGGCAGTTCAAGGGCGGTTAGGAGTTGATGCTGTCATCGATGATGTCATCAAATAGAAACAAGACCTCCGTGTGTCAGAATTCAACAAATAGACAATCAATCTTGGGGTTTTGGCACATTCCAAATGCAATGGTAGCATTAATTTCTCCAAAATCATAACCAAAAATGAGATATAGGAAATTCACATGGAATCTAAGGTTTAAGATGGTTTTCTTTGTGTCCATGACACTTGCTTGCTTACCTAGTTGACAAGCACTAAAAACCTCATGTAGATCTTGGCCTTCAAGATTTGGTAGTCCTTGCACTAAACGTGCTTTGCACATGCTTTTTAACTTGGGAATATTGATATGTCCTATCCTCTTGTGCCAAAGATCAATCTTTGCAATCCTTTTGTTACCAAGCATCACATAACATACCTTGTTGTGTGTAGGAGCAACATCTACTGTGAACAATCTACCTTCTTTCCTTCCCTTGGCAATGGCCTTGCCTCCTTGCTTCACTGTGCAACCCTTTGCATCAAATATAACCTGCATACCTCTCTCTATCATCTGTCCTACAGAGATAAGGCTCTTGGAAATAGATGGAACATGAAGCACAACTTTAAGAGTCCTGACAGATTTACCTTCACCTAGCTTTAAATCTCCCACATGTATAATGGGATGCTCAATCTTATCTTCTGTGTCCACACATTCTTTTGAGCTTGGGACATGCAAATAAACAAAAGCTTCCTCCATACATGACATATGATTAGAGCATCCAGATTTTATGTACCACTTTGTGTCCTTGGGATCACTAGTGTAGCCATGTCTCATGGTTAGGAGGGTCTCCTTCTCATCATCCTTCTTTGATTTGTTAGCATAATTCCCTTGCTCCTTCTTCTTCTTGCCTTTGTCATCCTTGAGCCACCAATTTGAAAAAATATGATTCTACTTACCACATATAAAACAAGTTTTACCTTGATGAGGGTTGTTCTTCCCTTTGCCATTCTTGCCCTTCCTTGAAGATGATGCCTTGCTATCTCCTTCTGAATCTGAATCTTGTTCCCTGGACTACTTCCACTTGTTTTTTCCTCCTCTCCCTTCGTGCCACTCTTGCCTTTGCCTTTGCTAGCATATAGGACCTGTGAGTGACCATCCTTCTTGGATGTGTCTCCTATGGCAACCTCTTCTGCCACTAGGTGTGGGATCAACTTCTCAAGAATTGATAGAGGATCTCTATACAAGATGGTAGTAATCACGGCTTTCCACTTGTCTTCCCCTCTGAACCCTGCATGGGCCTTTTAGATTAAGGAGTGATTAGGCATGGACCAATGAGAAGAGGGTGGTGGCCATAGTCTAGTATCTTAAACTCATAGGGTAGGCATAGGCTTCCCTAGTCTTTGTGTGGTCAAAGAGCCCAAAACCATTTGAAATTCGTGGTTTTCTTTCTAGAATGGTTTTCAAAAGCCCAAAAATGATTTACAACCCTTAGATTGCTCACAGATCTAAAGGCTAATATTAGAGGAGAAAAGTCAAGCCATCTATGAACATAGTCCCTTGGATTCTGTTGCGATCTAACGGCTAAGATGAAGGTAATCATGAGGGAACCTACCTTTTTTCATGAGCCATTGGATGGCCTTCACAATCGGACGTTGGAGTTCAAATCTAAATAGATTTTCGGCACCTTTGTTTTATGTCGTTGGATGCAACCATCAAAAGATGGTGGAGATTGCTCTATCTTAATGGAGCAGCACCTTTTCATAGCCATCGTCGGATGCCATGGATGATCTAACGGAGGGGATTCAGTGGTGAAAAATGATCAGCCCCGTTTGCACGCAGCCGTCAGATGTTTCAAGATCTAATGCTCCAAATTTTTGCAGAGCCATTGCAAACTGCTGTCCCCACTCCCACAAATTTTGACGCCTCTCTCTCTAGCTTCTTAGGAAGTTCAATATGAGCCATTGATTCGAAAGATCCAAAGACCTGAGATGCTCACGAATTGGAGAAAAAACCAAGAGTTTTATATTTTATTATTTTATTCATGATACCACTAGTGGTTTTATGCACCTCATTAAACTCATAGATTAAGCCTTTTAATCCCTAAAAATTAGGGATCCTTACAAGGCCCATGCAGGGTTCACTTTTCCCCCTAATGACTTTGTAGCCAATGGATGTGAATTGCTGCCTCAACTCCTTCACTCTCATGGCGTAGTCAACAATAGATTGACCACTACCCTTCTTCAAAGAGTTGAGTTCATTCTTAAGCTACATTGTTTTGCTTCTTGTGGAAGTGGCATATATGTTCTCTTAGGCTGCCCAAACATCTCTAGCATGATCAAGCTCTAGTATATGACCAATCATAGTGTTAGAGATTACCTGTGATATGTAGAAGATAGCTCTCCTATTCCTTTCCTCCCAATCCTTCAACATCTTCAATTTTTGATTGGTGATCTTTGGATCTTTGGGATCCACATTGGGCTTATCATCATCTCCACACACAATAGGCCATAACGCTTTGCTCATGAGGTAGTTTATCACTCTAAAACTCCATGGTTGATAGTTGTCTTTGTCAAGAAACTCCACTTTTTTACCTAGATCTACCATAATGAATGGGAAATTAGGGTTACATTGAAATGTACCTCTTAGCCGTGATGTCCAAGCTTTTGTGTCCTTCCCCTAGAGTCTTTAAAGGATTTTTCCTACTTTTATACTGATGGATGGAATCTAATCCCTCAGATTTGCACACTAGAAGTGATATGAACCCAATACCTAGGCCCCTTCATACACCTTTTTTGCTAACACGCAACACAACTCTCATTCACCTACCTTACATTGAACCAAATAACCTATGATTTTAGACACATTTAGTATGGTTCATAAGCTCTCCAACAAGCTATAGAACACCTCAAATGGATTTGCAGTGAAAAATGTTCAAGATCATGAAATCAAGTCCCAAGTTCAAGAGCAAGATCATAGGAAAACATTTAATCAACCTAGGATATGCATATGGTGTGATGAATTTGATCGCCCATATTTGACACATGCATGCCTTCATGAAGCAAAAGAGAGGAACTTGGTCATTGAAATTGATAGGCAACTTTGTCACTATGCCACAAAGTGACCTCTAGAAAGAAAATTTGGGAAGGGTGTCTTAAAGACATTTTATGAAGCTTCTACAAGCCAGATTTTATACTCTTACAAATTGGATTTTTAAGATATTGGAAACACTTAAAGCATGTAGCTGCAATGTATGTGCAAAGACACATTGGAATTCACTTGTTGTTCATCTTTCAGTGTATGCACATGAGATGAATGTGGAAGAGAAGCTTAAATGAGAAGAAGATAAAGTGGATCAAGATACAAGAGTGACTAAATCTAGGAAGGAGAATGGAAAAAAAAAGTTACACCAAATGAAAAAAAACTCAAGAACCTATAGAAAGCTCAAGACAAGGAAGAGGTAAACAAGCCAAGAACAAAAGCGAAAATTAAAATCTAGAAACTCATATGAAGGAAGCTTAAGAAGGATAGAAAGGTGAGTAGAAGGGAGGAAAACGTACTAAGAAACCTCCAACATTCCAATTAATTTTTTAATTGGAGAAGATCATGGAAATTTAAAAGGTAACAAATGAGAAGATCCTTAAAGCATAAGTGCCTCTTTCCATAGAGGAGATTTTGGTGATCCCAAAATCTAATGTAAAAACAAGAAGTCATTATTATGATAAGAAGAATAAGAGAACCCATAGACAATAAAAAATAAGATATAGAGATGGATGAACCAAAAGTAACGAGTGTAAACTGATCATAATTTTGGATGAAGAAATTATTTAGGACCTATTTTTGGGAGTATAGATAAAACTAATGGAGTCCCTAAGAGCCATTTTTCTCGAAAGCATTGGCAGGGGGAACCATGGAGACTATAATAAATATTGGAAACAATCCAAAACCATAAGTTGCTTTCGTAGATTATGGTTGCGAAATCAATATAGTCTCAAAAGAACTTTATGAAGAAGGAAGGTGGCCTATAGATAGAGACAATATTCGATGTTTGAAATCACATCATAATGCTCTAAGGTAACTTTTATGTGCCTCATCTAATGTACCGGTTTTCATTGGAGATGTGAAGGTATATCATCACTTCTTTCTGCATGAAGATTGATCATACTTTATTATTCTAGGACAACCATCTATTTCTAAACAACACATGAAAGAATAGATACAGTGGAAAATGTGTTAGGGTTATGATGAAGGGGATAGAAATGCCAAATGGTTATTGGGCTGATGTAGCAACCCCTACAATACACATCATGAACAAAGCACCCACATCACGTATACATGCTACAACATCCTATGAAGCTTGGTATAATGAAGAACCAGACATATCACATTTGAGAGTGGTTGGGTGTGCTTACTATATGTTTACTCCAAGGGGACTAAGAAGAGAACTTGATGATAGATCATAACAATGTGTGTTCATAGGCTATCCAAGTGAACAAAAGAGTTATAGATGCTACAATTGTAAAATCAAGGAGTTAAAGGTATCAAGGGATGTTAGATTTGATGAGCTTTTATCTTGGTATTCCTCAAATGTATCTATGCATCAAATCAATATGAAGAAGGGAAGACTTCAAGACAAAGTGAAGATTCAAAAAGCATGTTCAAAGTGGATCAAAGAACCTGAGTAAATATTCATCATGGATTGGAGATAGTTCTGCATCAAGTAATCTTGATGATGCATGGAACAAAGGCAAGGCAATAATCATGGAGATAGAAGAAGATGAAGACCTATGGATTGATCTTAATATAGACCATCATGAAAAGAAGGGGGAGAGCTCAAAGGTAAACAACAAGTATCTAAATAAGTGGAATGATGAAATAAGAAGCTCTGATAGGGTAGGGTATGGAGTTGAAAACCCACATGCTTTGAAAAAGCAAACACATACATGAAATAGAAGGAAGCATGCAGAAGGAGATCAAGTCTTTTAAGGTTAATCACACTTGGAAATTTATTGCCAAGGAAGAAAGACATGAAGATTATTAGAAACTACTAGGTATATAAGGTAAAGAAGCATTCAAATGGTAGTATTACTAGATATAAAGCTAGGCTTGTAGCTAAAGGCTTTTCTCAAACATATGGAGTGGATTATAAAGAGAACTTCAGGCCTATCATGAGAATGACTATCATCAAAACAATCATTGCAATTCCAGCAAAGATATAACAAATTTCTGTGAAGAATTCTTTTCTAAGTGCAAAGCTAGAGGAGTTAGTATACATGGACCAACCATTAGGGTTTGAAGATAGAATCAAAGGAGATTATGTTTGCAAGTTACAAAAGGCACTCTCTAGTCTCAAGCAAGCCCCAAGGGCATGCAATCAAAGGCTTGTAGACTATTTGATCAATTGTGGATACAATCAAAGGAAAGATTATTCATATTTTTTCTACAAAAAAGAGGGTCAAGTATTTGTGTACTTATGTGTGTATGTAGATGGCTTGATTATAATAGGTTATCATGAAGAATGCATCAGACATCAAGGAATGTCTTGGGAAGGAGTTCAAGATTTCAATCTTGGATATCTAACATATTTTTAAATTATTGAAGTCATATACAAAGACAATGGGTATTTGGCCAATGTAGTTGAAGTACATCTTGGATGTATTTAAGATTATGGACTCACAAGGTGCAAACCATTGAGCAACCCAATGAAGCTAAATATGAAATTAATGAGGTTCAACATGCACTCTTATACAAGTGAATAGTGGGCTCTTTGAATTATACAACTATCAAAAGGCCTTACCTAGCATATACAGTTGATATCTCAATTTATGCACACACCTAGGGTTCGTCAATTACTTGCATCTAAAAGAGTACTTAGATATCTCAAGGATACTTTGAATAAAGGTCTTTTGTATCCCTTTGAAGATGAATTGGAGGTGAAAGCATATGAAAATGTTGATTGATTTTGATCCAAAGAAGACAGAAGGAGTATACGTGGATATGCAATGACGCTAGGTAAGAAATTAGTCTCATGGATGCCAAAGAAGCAACCTAGAGTTTCCCTATCTTCTACAAAAGTTGAATAAAGAGCATTACCATAAATTGAATGTGAGGGCATGTGTCTCAAGAAGCTTACGATTGAGTTGAATTTGGTGGGAAATCAATTTCCATTCATGTGTGATAACATAAATATTGTGTACCTATCTACCAATCCTATATTTCATGCTAGGAGTTAACATATAGAGGTACATGAAAATTACATCAAAGAGAAGGTGCTAGAAAGGGAGGTACAGTTTTAGAATATAAGTACTACAGGAGATCTTTAGATCTCCAAATGTTTGATCCACCTTGATTTAAGAGCTTCTCTACATAAAAAATGAACCATATTTTACACAAACTTTGCGTTAATCTTCAATATCATTGAAAAATACTTCTCTATGTGAAGTTTCTTCAACTTCAAAAAGTCTACTTCAGAAATGGACTTGAATATACACACATAGCTTCAAATTTAATCATTGCAATGATGCACACACATTCAAGCTACCTTTGTGCAACTATAAGGATCATTAGTTCTCCAAAAGAACCATTAAATCTTTTATTTGATCACTTAGATCAAATGTATATCAGAAACTGTCTTCTTGACATGGCGACTTTGACATGGTCAACTTCATGAGCTGATTTCTCTCAAAATATAACTCGTTTTGCTAAATGCTTTTAGCCATCGCTTTGTTATCTTCTAAATTAGATTTTGAATGCTCAATCATAAAAAAATTTACACTCAACACTGAGATCCAAGTAAATCCTTGAATAGAAAAATGTGCGATTCTGAGAACTTCACTTTCAAACGTCTACATATGAATGTTCCTACTTGTACAAAAGATTTCCTGATCCACATGATCAGGATGAGAGAAACCTAAGATAGACTCGATGTCTCCTCTCAATTTTCTTGACATCATTGACTTATATATATGTACATTTGTACTCATCCCATATCTGTTACATGAATCTTTATCATTCTTATAAGTATTCATGGCTATATTACAAGAATTTTTGCTAATAAAGTACATATGTGTACAAACTATGTCTTCCCTGAACTTCTTGACTTTCTTTTGATCTTTGAACTGCCTCAATCACTTCATAATCACCAATTATTGATTGGTTTGCACTAGCAGCTCGCCCTCAATCATTAATTGTGATTATGTCATTCTTCTTTATGCTTGTGATCTCTTTAAACTTTTGTAACTTGGGTCCATCCAAGCTTTTTGTCAACATATCTGCCACTTGCTCTTTTGTTGGTGTATACATGGCATGAATTTCTTTATCAAGCACCTTTTCTCTTAAGAAATATTATTGAATGTCTATGTGTTTAGTCTTGGCATGAAAAACAGGATTAGCTGCTAAATACAATGAACTCATGTTATCTCCAAATATGATTGGAGTACTCTGATCAATTCCAAGACTTTTTAACAAGGTCTTCAAACAAATTAATTCTTTTGTAGCTTCCAGCATTCCTTTATACTCAGCTTATGTGGATGACAAAGCAACTGTATGTCGCTTCTTTGAACACCAAGAGATTAGCTTATCTTCAACATATAACACAGGTAACCTTGAGTAGACCTTCTATCATCTGAATTACCTGCCCAATCTGCATCACTAAACACTGATTCTAGTGTCAGAAGTAAATCCATAATACAAAACCTTCACTCAGAGCTCCTTTGATATATCTTAGCACTCTTTGTGTTGCAATCCAATGGGTTTTCTTTGGACAATGCATGAATTGCGATAAAACACCAACTGCATATCAAAGATCTAGTCTTGTCAATGTAGCATAGGTTAAACTACCTACCAAACTCTGATATGTCTTCATGTCTTTAAACTCTTCTCCTCCATACTTTCTCAATTTTTGATTTACCTCCAAAGGTGTGGTTCAAATCTTACAATTCTCCATATTAAATTTCATCAAAAGATTCGTCAAGTACCTTTCTTGTGTAACATATACACCATGTTGAGTATACATAATCTCAATCCCTAGAAAATAAGATAAATTTCCCAAATCGCTTATCTTAAACTCCTTTTCCATTTGCTTCTTGAGCTCCTTGATTCCTTGAGCATCTATACTTGTGGCAATAATGTCATCAACATAAATGCAATCATAAATGTACCCGTTTTCACTTTGCCTTCACTAGCAAACTACTATTTGCCTTTGGCTAAACGTTTCATGATAGCTCACTTACATCCTTGCCTTTTGATTTCTTGGTCTTGGCACCGATTCCCATGTCTGGTTCTCAAGTAGATCATCATAATCCTCTTGCATTGCATTTTCCCAAATTTTTTTTACCTTTAGCTTTATCATATGTTGATGGATCTTCATTTGTCTTCACAGTGCAAGCATAATCTTTGGTTGTCAAGAAAGAAGTATCATAGCTATACCTGATAGGTTGCATCCTTTCTCTTGATCACCTTCTAATCTCTACACTCCTTGAGTTCTTTGCTTCATTTTTTTCTTGATCAAACCTTGGCCTATCTACATCATTATCCTGCATTTCATTTTTGTAACCATCATAATCATTATCGTCTTCATATACCTTCATCTTTAACTTCTCTTTCCTTTTGATTTCTCCACGATCTATGCATTCATTGATTGGCCTTGTATACCATGTGCTTTGCTCATCAAATGCGACATCTTTTGAAACACGGAATTGTCTTGTGGATGGATTTCACAACCTGTATCCATCTATCTATCATCATACCCAATAAATACATAATTTTTTGCCTTGGGTTCTAGCTTATGTCTCAATTGAGATTGAACATAAGCATATTCCAAACATCCAAATATTTTGCAATGATCAAGAGTAGGTTTCTTACCCCACTGTGCTTCATAAGGGGTCATTCCATCCAAAGTTTTGCAAGGTAGCCTATTCACAAGATAATTTGCAATGTTGGTTGCTTCTTCCCACATGTAATTAGGGCAATTCACTTCCTTCATCATTGATCTTGCAAAATCTACAAGAGTTCTATTTCTTCTTTTTGCAACTCTATTTTGTTGTGGAGAGTACCTACAAGTCACTTCTCTTTTTATACCTGTGTTCCACATATAATTATCAAATTCTTTAGAAAAATATTCTCCTCCTCCATCTAATCTCACTCTCTTAAGCTCTTGTCCTCTAATCCTTTTTGCATAAGCATGATATAGTTTAAATTTCTCAAACACTTCAAATTTATCCTTGAGTACATATAAAGTAATCCACCTTGTTGCATCATCAACAAACAACACATAATACCTAGATCCATTTATGTTATAATCCTTTGAAGGACCCCAAACATCTGTATGAACCACTTCACACATATTTGAATACTTGTATCCTTGCTTATTGTATGACTTCTTGTGAGCTTTACCTAATTCACAAGCCTCACATTTGTATATCATATGTTGACCTTTGATATTTAGTAGACCAAGCACTCCACCATTCTTTGCCATCTTCTTTATCTCTCTTTCATTGAAATGTCCTAACCTTTTATGCCATAGGTCCAATTCACACATCCTTTGGTTTCTATAAGTGAAAAATGCATGTCCCACATTACCTTGAACTTTGAGAGTGAAAAGCCTTCCTTCCTTTTTTCCTGTAGCAATGCTTCTATATCCCTGACTTGGATCTTCAACATAAACACCATTGTTTGTGAATCTAACTTCATATACCTTCTCAACAATTTTCTCTACACTTATCAAATTCTTGGGAATTGTTGGAACATAAGTTGCCTTGCTTAGAAGTGTGCTTCTACTCTTTGTCTTCACTGATCCAATGCTTTCAACCTTGTGGTTGGTATTGTCTCTTGTTTGAAATGTATGTCCATTCACTCTAGCTTCCATATCAGTCATTAAGGAGATTATACCACTCAAATGATTGCTATATCCTGAGTCAATATAAAATACAATTTGATCTTTATAACTGCTTCATGTGTTGCATTCAAGATGAAATTCAAGTCTTCCTTCTTATCTAATGCATAATTGTAATAAGTATTCTTGTAGGAATAAGTTTGGAAATTCATTCCACCTCCTCTAGTAAATGAAGTCCTACCACCTCTTCCTTTGAAATTGCCTCTTTGATTTCTATGTCTGCAATTATTGAGATTTATGAAGATACAATGTACCTTTGATATAAAGCTTTGACCTTTTCAAATCCTTTTGAACTCGGAATTTGTACTTCTTCAAGTGTTCTTCAAGACACCCTTTGGAACCTCCAATAGAAAAGATATTTGATGTTTGCAGTAGTCGGGATTTTCCTTACTTCTCTTTTATCTTAATTTGATCTTCTAGCTCTGATTCCACTATTGGAGACCTTTAAATCTCAAAATTTTTTATCCACCTTGACTTAAGAGATTCTCTATATCAATAATAAACCAAACTTTACACAAACTTTGCATTAATCTTCAAGATCATTGAAAAATACTTCTCTACATGAATTTTCTTCAACTTTAGAAAAGTCTGCTTCAAAAATAGACTTCAATATCTGCACATAGCTTCAAATGTAATCATTCAAATGATGCACACACATTCAAGCTACCTTTGTGCAACTATAATGAGCATTAGTTCTCCAAAAGAACTATTAAATCTTTTATTTGATCACTTAGATCAAATGTATATTAGAAATTGTCTCCCTGACATGGCCAACTTCATGAGCTGATTTCTCTCAAAGTATGACCCATTTTGCTAAATGCTTTTAGCCATAGTTGCCTTGTCTTCACTTAAATTTTGAGTGCTCAATCATAAAAAACTTTACATTCAGCACTGAGATACAAGTAAATCTTTGAACAACAAAATGTGCGATTATGAGAACTTCACTTGTAGACTTCTACATGTGAATGTTCCTACTTATCATACACATAACCTGAAGAGAACTAGATCATGAAAATTTGGTCATAGCTTGAGTAACGTCTGAATTAGATGTGTACAAAAGATTTCTTGATCCACATGATTAGACTTAGAGAAATCTAAGATAGACTAGTACTCAACATGATTTTGAGAAGAAGAGTCTTTAAACATCTATCACTCATAGACTTGAACTCTATTGGTTCTCCTCTCAATTTTCTTGACATCATTGACTTATATATATGTACATTCATACTCGTCCCATATCTATTACATGACTCTTTATCATTCTTATAAGTATTCATGGCTATATTAAAAGAATTTTCACTCATAATGTACATATCTGTATAGACTATTTCTTCCCTGAACTTCTTGACTTTCTTTTGATCTTTGAACTACTTCCATCACTTCATTATCACCAATTATTGATTGTTTTGCACCTACAAGTACCAAGGATCAGTGTGATGACATGTTCACCAAAGCATTGGACTCAATCACATTAACAAAGTTGAAAAGATACATTGCAATCATAGATCTAGAATGAAGGCTTGGAGGTTTAAGGTTGAGAGGGAGTGTTTAAAATCAAGCTTCAACTTTAGCAGAATATGAAACCTTTTGATTGATGACAATTTGAGCAATAAGAAGCAAGATACCAATCATGAGTATTCACGTTCAAATTTGAAATTTGAATCCCCTCATAACTCTCAAAATCAATTACTTATTAGACTTGGGTGTGATAAAGCCTATATTCTTAGAAACGAGCTCCCTATTAGCTAGGGAATTGTTTCAAACTCATATGACCACAATTTGAGCTTCCAATTAGATACATACTGCATTTTTTATAGTTAAGAGGATTTACGTAAGCTGATGGATGCCTTGCTAGGCAAGCCCTTACTTCTTTGAGGATTTTCTTCATACTTTCAGTAGCCATATCTCACACTCAAATTTCTCGGTGTAGTAGATAGTTAGCTCCGAGGGATGAAGAGAGTATCTTGATCATTTTGTATTTATTTCTTGGAATCTCTGGTTTCTTAGAAATGTATTATAGTGCTCTAAAGTTGGGGAGAAGGTTAAGTCTAAGCTCCAAATATTCTAAAAGAAATTTATCCTAGAGTGAATAGTGGTCTCTCTATGCATGTCTAGTGAACGCAACAAGTAGTTTGTCTTTGAGGCATTAGATATTAGAGTAGGAAAAATTATTTTTAGTGAATTACCTTGCATTAGGAAGGGCTCATAGTCTAGCTTGAGTTTCATAAAGCTCTCCGCTACATTCCATAGAAATTTAGAGTATCATTGGTTTGAGTGAACAGATATCTATGAGCATATGCGTGAGGCCATTCATGCTTCAAGTTGTCTAGGGAAAGTGTAGATTTTTCCATTACAGGTCATGAATATGCTTTACATTGCATTAGAAATATGGTGAGATAGGATGAATATAACCCCCTTATCTCTCTGATTCAATTCTCTAAAGATCTTGAACTGATAAAGATTGGATTATGTCTCAATATAGTCCTCGTATCTGCTCCATTAACAAGCCTTCATAATCCCTTGACCATCAAAAAACTAGATATTCTTAAATAGATGCCTTCGTTCTTTAGGATCATACTTTCATTGAGCTATTTATATGCCCTGAATTCGAATCAACAACTCGTCTTCTTCCAATATCTTCAATAGCTCCTTTTGGTCCTCTTCAACTGTCTTTGTGTGTCAAAATGCTGCTCTAACACCACTGATGGGAGAATGAACACTTTCCCTATGTAGCTTGAAGGATGAAGTGAACTTGCATGTATGCTTAAAGATACCTTTGTTCGCCTAGAAACATGATTTTATGGCTTCTAATGCAAAGAACCCAAGATCATTTGGACGATCAAACTAGACTATAAGAACCTCCTAATGCAAGTTATCTTACTCAAAATACATTCTCCTAATCTCAAAATCAATGCCTCGAATATAGACTACTTATTGCCCTCACTAGACATGTAGAGAGCATTGTTCACTCTAGAATTAACTTCTCTCAAAATATGGAGAGATCGGACTTGAGCTTCAAACAACTTTAGAGAACTATAATATCTTTCTAAAAACCCAAAGGTTATAGGAAACGGATATCATAGGAATAGAAAACTCTACTCAATACTCAGAGCTAACTAGTGCCTACAGAAAGAAAACAGAGTGTGAGATACGGCTACACAAATTGTGAAGAGAATCCTCAATCAAGGAGGAGCGGTTTTAGAAAGGGTTCTACTAACTTATTCAAATACTCTAAATAATGACACATTTTGGATCCCTCCAATTTGAAGTACAAAGTGTGTTTATATAACTTTGAAAAGATTCCCTGAATGATAGGAAGCTCATTTTTACAATATAGGCTTTATCACACCTAAGTGTGATAGGTGATT
This sequence comes from Ceratopteris richardii, assembly GCA_020310875.1. Taxonomy (NCBI): domain Eukaryota; kingdom Viridiplantae; phylum Streptophyta; class Polypodiopsida; order Polypodiales; family Pteridaceae; genus Ceratopteris; species Ceratopteris richardii. The sequence continues at coordinate 193,171,540 of CM035406.1, forward strand.
GATTTGAGATATATGAAGGGGATTCAAATTCAACTTTGAACATGAATACTCGTGCTTCTCTCCTTGCTTCACAATGCTCCAAGTGTTATCAACTTAGAAGGTTCATATGCTCCTACGGTTAGAGCTTGATTTTCAAGATCACTATCGTGTGGTTGACACTCTTTATGAGGAGAGGTGTGAAAAAAGGTCTCATGCTCTTGCTCTCCTCCACAAGTGTGCACGAAACTCATTGCTCTTGATGCCATTTTTATGGTAGCAACGAATACTCTTCATGGGATTCCCTCCCATTTATGTATAAGAAAGGCCAAAAAATGTCGTGGTCTCTTCTTCCCCAAGAGTCTGCAAAAAAAAAAAAAAAACCTTTCTCTTGTTACCAATGTTATGATCGAAACAAGCACTTATGTATAATTAACTAGCAAGGCCACATAATTACAAAATCTAAGACATCTAGGAAAGAGAGATGCATATGTCCATGAAGCACAACTCCACCCATATACGTACCAATAAAGCAAAGGGGTAATTGTGAGGAGATCTAACGGAGTGTCCCCTTCACATAGATGCTAATTTTGTTTGTTCAAAAAAAAAAATTGTTACTTCTCCTTGAAGGTAAATAAGTCCTAGAATCAAACTATAAGTCAGATGATGGGGAATCCAGTACCAATGTGATTTTGTCCGACTACATTGTACTATGTTCAATCCCATTATCTTCCTTGATTGTGAAGGGTGTGTTATCCTCTCCCATCATAATTAGTACATATATGTGTTTCTGAATGTATGTGTGTATGAATACATTCATACATATATACATACCCACATACACACACGTGTGCGCATGTATGTATGTAGGTATGTATGTATACATACATATATACATGGATATATACATGCATATATACATACATACATGCACACATACACAAACATGTCATACACATACATACACACACCCACACACACATATACCTACATACACACACACACACACACATATATATATATATATATATATATAATTAATTAATTAATTAATTAATTTCTATTGTCTCAATTGCAATTAAGTTAAATGTGGGTAATGAAAATTTTAACACTTTCATGAAGTCCTATGTTTTAGATGTTAGACCTTGCGCGCTCTAATTTTTTTGTTGAGTCTTCTTTTAATCTAAAATGTACGCTTTCGATTCCTTAATGAGATTTGAAACTTGTAACTTTCAATCACGGCAGAAAATCAATTACTATGGACGAGCTTGCGCCACGAAAGAGGGTCCATATATTACTTGTTACTTTAACGCACTCTTCTTTAATACTTTTGATTGAACTGAGGATTAATACACGTATTAGTTCAATGTTGAATGACCGAAAACTCGATCTTTTGGCAAGCAAAAGAGCCATTGGTTTGTTAAATGGCAATAGACACTTCATCTACCTGTCATAACTTAAGTTTCTACTCCTCTGATCAATCAAGGTGCTTCTACTGAACGTGAATACACTTTGACTATAATAGGACAGTTCTCTCGCACAATTTATACAAGAATACCTATTTTAACAGTTGAGGCATACCAATATATTCATCATATTATGGAGTTTCCAAGAGTAGTCTTGTCCTGGTGAAGAGAAAACGTCCATATTTGATATTGATATACTCAGAATTCGGGAGAGATTGGTGAAAGAGGCAGAGGAGAACCATGACCGCGCTCGATCGCGATCTACTATTGCGCCACTCCTTGACGAGAAACGCGTGGTACAAAAGCGCAGTAGAAAACCTTAGAAGCGTCCCTCTAACAATACATCTGATTTACGTTTTTGGGTGGGCTGAATTGCAGTGTCACCGAATTATACTTCATGTACATGAGGCCTCGACCATCAGCGACGTAGAACGTTCCACCAGAAGCGTGTTGAACCGAGATGAGAGGAACATCCGGTCTTCCTGCCGATCTCGGCCGCTTGTATCATGCTTTGAATGCCACTCCACTCCTACTTTGCATCAGCATGATGACTTTCATGACCAGCGATAATCTTCATGATCTTACCGAGCAGAATAGATTAAGGACTTTGCCAGGTAATTAGCGACCGTATCCCTGAGTGGCATAATGCATTCGAGTAGCGCATTAATCTGTATTTCTTTTACGAAAGCTCAGACATAGAGAACCAGAAGAAGATTCAGAATCGGTTTCGGATCGTTGTCCATACCCTACGGCCCATGCAAGTATAGAGGTCATTCACGTCCCGTAGCGCAGCGTAGCGATGTCGGAATTCAAGTTCTGCAGTGATGGAGAGTTCCTCCCAGCAAACTTACCTTGTCCTCCAGCATATTCGGGACCGTACTACTATTACCCATATGAAGAAAGTCCACCCTCCCCTCCTGGAGCATGGAACTACAATGGATACGGCGTCGACAATGGCGGTGCGCAATGGACCCTCTCTGCGAGTGCTGTTGCAGGAATCCTCGGAGCGGTGGCTTTGCTTGCGGTAATGGGATGCATCTGCACGATCAGCTTTAAGCGCCTATTTTTCCCGGGCGGCCACTCACCTTCGATCCGTGAAAATGAGGAGAGACTGAACGGTGACAATGCTACGGCACACGACACTGAACCGCAGACCGTGAGTTTGCAGGTGGATGAAGCTGGCCTTGAGGAGAAGCTGATGAGACTACTGCCTGTTTTTGAGTATGGTAATCACAGGTCTGATAGAGAAGGTCTTGCTCGCGTCGATGCGAGATTTTCACAGACGATTACAGATGATGATGATGATAAAACATATGAAGAGAGGCGCAATATGAGCTGTGAAGGCGCTTTTTATAGTTGCGATGATTGTGCGGTATGTCTGAGCCATTTTGAGAAGAAGGATAGAGTGAGGATACTCCCCGGTTGCAGGCATTTCTTTCACGTCGCATGCATTGACAAGTGGTTCCAATCGCACGCGAATTGTCCTTTGTGCAGGCAGCACATCACACTACCTGCAATCCATCAGTTTCTAAGAAGCTTCACGGCTGATTGTGCTGAGATTGAGAAAACCGAGGATCTGCCACCTCGGAACGGCGGCACAAATGTGGTGGATCGGCAGCACAGCGTATCTGAGGAACTCCCATCTCGTGTTGGTCAATCCTACCGGCAGCAATCAAGAAACACCATGGATGAGTTTCCATCTTCTGAAGTCCTACACACAGCATCCTCAGGCAGTCTCGGAAGCAGAAACGGTACGGAACCGTGTCATATGCGCGGCATCGAGCACTACTTCCGTTGCCACAGAATACCCTTTCAGAAAACAGTTAATATGGGCGTTGGCCTCGAATATGACTCACAAGATGCAAGGCCTTCAACTGGTGAAATTCGCCAAGATCCAGGGTCCTCCAAATGTATAGCTTATAGTATCATACGCCATGAGTCCTTCAGTTCAGATCCTCATTTTTGCTGGATGAGACCATATCCCGGCCCCCTGCGGAAATCGCTTTCTACTGGCTCCGTGATCCATTATGTTTATAGCTAAGGCGCACAATCTGGATTAGGCGCATGCACAATTGATCTGAAATCTGAAGAGATCATCTTCCAGAAGGACAAATTTTGAGCCTTGTACAGGAGGCGGCAACCTCCATCGCCGCAGCAGTATTTCTCATTTTGAGTTAGTTCACGGCTGAACAATTCGTATGACCTCGTAATTAGAGTTCTGTTTCACTGTGCAAGCTCACCACTAGGCAAGATTTGTTTCTAGCAGCAGAACTATTTGCCGTCTTTCAAAAAGCTATTGTTTGATCCCCTGCCGGAGCGACATCTCCGAATTCAGCTCATATTTTGATTATGTAATTATTAATACATATTTTGCATAAAGAGGCCTTTTAGAAGTTGATGTATTGATAGTTTTGTTGATAACTACGCTACACTTATGATTGTGCATGTTTCATCAATATGTTGACGGATCAACCTCGAAATGAGCCTTAAAAATGCCCATGTACGTGTATAAACTTTGGCACTGGTAAGCATGAAACAGAAACGCAGTGAGAAGACGATACTCAGAGAAAGATACAAAAAAAGCTGTGTCATATTGATCAGATACTTGTTTTCCCACAAAAGCATTAGGTATATCCAACGATAAAGATGTACAAGGACTTACAAACGACCATCATAAGTCTGTGGCTCCCTTCTTGCGCAGCTACTTCCTTTTCAACACCTTATGTCCTGTCGAATGGGAGAGATACTTTTGTAGTTCTTTATTTAAAAATGCAAGTTCAGCCGAAGTCTACTCTCCCGAATTTTAACTTTGAAATTGCAATTCTACAAGTGAATGGGCATAGTACCTATGGGACCCCCCTATCTCACAAAGCAAGGGTTAAACAAGGAGACAACTTATTTACAATTGGTTTAACTAGCTTAAGCCATTACATGGCCAACCTAGGGCTTGAACCCTAGACCTCCACCTCAAGAGGCCAAAGCTCAACCAACTACCCTACTGATCTGGACTACTTTTCTAGTTCCTTTAGACTATAATGAATTGTAAATACACACTCACACACCCAACCTCGTAAGGTTGATGCAACTATCATGAGAAACTCATGGACATGTCCAACCAAGATTTAAACTCAAGACTTCCTTCCACAGCTTCAAAATGTCAGCCACTAGGCTATGGGAACTCGAACTACTTTTCTAATTCTTGATTCTTCTACTGATCGAAGACATTCTATAGAGCTTGAATTCACTAGACTTGAAACCTATTTATGATTAAGGAAAGGGTGAATTTCAGAATAATATTCTGAAAAAGCCTTATATAACAGATGACACGATATCATAGAATACATGACTTCTTTGATTTCCATAGAATACATGACTTCTTTGATTTCGATAAATTACGACAAAAAAAATACAGGAAATTGATTTCTATTTCTATTTCTTTTTCCTTTTCCATCTTTATGAGTTCTTAGAATTCCGGAGCACGATTCCACGATTCCATGAAACACTATATAATGTAAATATTGACTGCTGAGGATCTCACGGGATCCATCTTTCATTTTTGTTCTTCTCAAAGAAACATTAAAATAACTCAAAGAAAGGGCATCACTATATGTTAGCTATCATTCCAAAGATGCTAGCATCACAAGAGAAGAATATTAAAATAACTCAAAGAAAGGGCACCACTATATGTTAGCTATCATTCCAAACATGTTATTTTATTAATCAGCAAGAGACGAATATTAGAATAACTCAAAGAAAGGGCATCACTATATGTTAGCTATCGTTCCAAACATGTTAGCATCACTATATGTCACGTACAACAATATAAAAGCAACATTGTATCTCTTCGATGTGAATAGAGTTTCCTATTCGCAAAATTATGAGCTGTAGGTTATCGAATGATTGCCCGAGTTTTAAGATTATTCTATTAAAAAGCCTCACTGTCTATTCGATATTTCTAAGCACCCAATTCATTGATCGAAACTATCCTCCCAACCTAGAATATCCCTTCCTCTTGTAGTTTATGAATCCTACATCGTAGTTTATGAATCCTACATAACATTCAAGTACCCTTCATGTGGATACTCCAAGTGTAAGGGAAGACTTGGGACTTTTTAGAATGCATCTCTTCCCCTCACCTGAAAAACTTGCTCTGCTTGGTCCTTTTCGTGCAAGTATACCAATGGTAGGTTACTCGAGAGCCTAGAAGACATAGATGATATAGCATTACCTTCCTTGTTTGGAGGCCATTGTCCTCAATGACAAAAAATAGTCAAACAAGAGCTTTTCATTCCCAAGTCAGTAGTTTCAATGGATGAAATACTCAAGTCATGTGTCGTAATTGTGAGGAGCTAATGGAAGACTCTAAATATAAGGTCCTCTTACAAAACTACTTCCCTAAACTTGCATTAGTGGACCTTCTAAGATTGCTAAGGATGCATATGAATCTCTATAGTAGTCTATTTCAAAAGTATAAAAACTCTATCAAGAAACTTACTAGCTACAAAATTTAACACTATAAAGAAACATTCTATTTTGGGATAAAGATATCCTTGAAATGTTTTGTGCATTGTGATGTTTCTAGGTCTTGGATATGACCTATCATGGAGTTGCTTATGTGTTGAGAAAGAATGAAGATCACTCTCCTATCCCTTTCTTCCCATTCTGTAATGGCTCTCCTTTGATTCTCAATAGGTGTAAACAGTTCACTACCATAGTCCACCAAAAGTTGAATTTCTCTTTGGACCTAAAGACTTAACCTATGAAATTTTGATTCGTACAAAAAGATAGTATCATATTTACAACAATCCAAAGATCACTCAATTTGGATAATGTTAGAGGTATCAATCTCCCTTCACAAGACATGCCAAAAATTCTCCAAACAGGTAGCTTGCACCTGTGTACCTTCCAACACACATATACTTGGGAATATGCAAAGGTATGACTATAGAGTTTTCAAGATCAATATAATCAAGGATAATGAACACTTGATACTAAGATTATTCAAAAGAAATCTTTCAATCATAGGAATAGAATGAGCTATCTTGCAAATGAATCGGACTACTACTCAAAGAGATATGGGTGAGCAAAGGTAACTTCTATGAGAAAACTCTAGCAAGCAAGGGGTTTGCTTAGCTAGGGCCTAGCTTAGTCCTGGAGTAAACACTCCTATTGATAGCCTACAAGTGCTCAAATGGTAGAGGAGGATGGACATGACTTTGCTCCATGTGTTCATTATATAATGCTCAAAAAGGTAGTTGTAAATTTGATTTCAAAAATGCCCTCCAAATGATCCCGAATTTTCTCCATCAATTAGGTGAGTAAAGAGCTGAGAGAACACATGGAAAATATGTTGCATATCCTACCAAAAAGTGTGAGTGATGTGGCACTTCAACGTATCATGAGTTTGCACACTTGAGATTGCTAAACTTCTAACAACATACATATACACACACAGACATATACATGCATACATATATACACATACATATATTGATTTCTAACCCATTTTGTTTTATATGTATAGATATTATGGATCCCAAGTAGAGAGAGAAAGGTGAAGCGTACTCTCATAAAAAGTCTTATGAGAGGAAAATTTATGCTTAATACCTTAGGGATCATCATGCATGAGTACTTAGAGATACCTGATGATGTCTTGGATTTTAAGATCCAGATTCTTACCCAACAACCAAAGGAGGGCTCTTCTGTGGCTCCACATGTAGGAACAAAACTACCTGCCCATAGGTATGTTTTTTTTTACAAAATTTTATTTAATGATATTATAGCACATATTTTTTTTAATTTTTATCTATCCATTTTGAGGACACCTATACCACCTCTACATAATGAGAGCAGAGCACAAGTGCCTACGAGGACATGCAAAGGCACCCTAGGATTGGAGTGCGATATAGAGCTAGAGGGGTATATAGTGTGTATAGGGAATGGATTGGAGTTCAAAAGAAGAATGAGAGCATTATGTGACTCCTACCTACACCTTGTTCACTTGTAGTGGACGTAAGTGTAAGTTTTACATATAAATTGAAATAAATATGTTATGTTTTATTTACATGATCTTTTTTGTAGTGAGCATGATGAGAGGGATAAAAAATATGTACTTAGTTCATTGAAGACTGAATTTGGGACTGAGTGGTCATATAAGTGGTGTCTAAAAGAGACGCGAAGACTTATGGCTCATCCTCGTGATAATGCACAGTATGCATTGCTTTTATTTGTTATATATATATATATATATATATATATATATATATATATATATATATATATATATATATATATATATATATATATATATATATATATATATATATATATATATATTTACACACATTTATATATACACACATCTATACACAAATGCACTTGCAAATCAGGTCACATGCATACATGTGTATGTGTGTATGTATATATATGTGGATATGTGTATGTGTGTTTATGTATCTATGTATGTATATGAGAGAGGGAGAAAGGAGTGCAATCCGGAATACACACATACATGCATTCACACACATATACACACACATACATACACATTTACACACACACACACACATATACATGCATGTAGAAACACACATATACATCAATACACACACGTAGACACATACAAATACACATACATAATCATATGTACACACACGCATAGACTCACATAATCATATATACACACATATATACATATACGCATGCATACACACACATACACAAAGCACACACACACACACATATCTATATATATATATATATATATATATACACACATATATACACATACTGTTATAGTAATATACTTACATATATATACAAACATACACATATACGTAGATACACACACACACACACACACACACATATATATATATATATATATATACACATACACATATACGTACATATATATATATATATATATATATATATATATATATATATATATATATATATATATATATATATATATATATATATATATATATATATATATATACATACACATATACGTACACATATATATATATATATATATATATATATATATATATATATATATATATATATATATATATATATATATATATATATATATATATATATATATATATATATATATATATATATATACATATGTGTGTGTGTGTGTGTGTATATATATAACAATATATACATACATACATACACACACACACACACATATATATATATATATATATATATATATATATATATATATATATATATATATATATATATATATATATATATATATATATATATATATATATATATATATATATATATATATATATATTCAAAAGCCCTAATTTGAAAACACTAATTTTTATATTAGGGTTTTAGAAACCCTAATTCAGCCTTTTTGCCATATGGTTGAAGTATATGTACACATTGCATCTATTCCTCCCACCACCTACTAGAGAGATGTCTCTCCTCCCAACTTTATGCCTCTATATATAGCTACTCAAATCAAAAAGGAGGAGAATATATATAAAGACACATACACATCATGTAGATACACACACACACACACACACACACACACATATATATATATATATATATATATATATATATATATATATATATATATATATATATATATATATATATATATATATATATATATATATAATGATGGAGTAGATACATACGCATCACAAATACATGCCTACATGCACACAGTTTTTCTTATACATGTAGACAGAATTATAAAAACACTTGCATATATTACACAAATGCATATGCATACATACATGTGTGCATACTAATACATGTATGTATATATCACAAACATGCACACACATACATATACATGAAACACACATATGTGCATACTAACACATGTATACATATAATACACATGAATACACACACATATGCATACATACATGACGAAAAGGTTTTTCCTCAAAAATAAAGCTATATATAAAATTTAGGCATACCCCAGAGCTTCTTTTTCTAACTTAAAAGAACATGATTTCATCTCTCTCGTGAGATTCATTGATATTCTAGTTGAATAAAGGAGAATCTATTATCCTATACCTATTCAAATGATTCAAGTTATCGATCGATAACTAGAGTAGGATTTACTATCTAATCTACTCATATGTTTTCATTATCTCCATCATTTTGGTAAGACATCAATATAGTCTCATCTTCATTATCCTTATTGATTTCATTTATTTCTTCTATTGTTAAATCTATGTTCTCATGAATGAGATCATCTATTGATGGACTAATATCGATTTTTGTTAATTCCTCTTCATCATCATTAAAATCAACATGTAGAGTATTATCCTCTTTATAAAGAAGATTAGTATCATTGTCATGTACAATGATTCTAATTTCTTTTTGAGATGCCAATGTATCAGTATCTGATGGTGAATCATCAAGAGGACTTTCTTTGATCCCTATAACAATAAACTATTCAAACAATGACCTACCTCTAGGTTGAACATGAATGAATTTCCACCAAGGATGAGCATCAGGGTTTTAATAAAAAAAATGCTTGTTCAATATGCCTAGGAAGAATATATGGTTCTTTAGTAGATCACATTACCTTGGAAGAATCAATTGCCCGAAACCGAGATGATTCATTTATCAATGTGGAATTACTACCTTTATACTCGGCTCAAAACTAGTCAACCTTCAAAATGACCTTTCAAAATATATAAAAACAAAAACCCATTATTAGGTGCTTTAAAAAATAATAAACTCAGCATAAAAAAATATAAACTTTTTAACCTGTTTGAATGTACAAAATGATATTTCGTAAATACCAACAACAGTTCCCACGTAATCAATTTCGCCATCTATAAGGTTCATGTCGTTTGAGCTAGCACATGCTAGTTGACTGAAAGATGAAACGATGCTAGAATCCTCTATTTTACGTAAAGAATCAATAGGTTTGATTCTAATATATTGTCCAAAAGCCCACATATTAGTGAACATTCGAGCTTGCAAAAGAAATTAAATTAGTAAAGAGAAACTAATATACATATATGTAAAAATTAGAATATTATTAAAATAAAATTACCTTTTGTTCACAACATATCATTAACTCTCTGGGCATCTACGATTTCTTCATTATTTGTGTTGGCTCATTGCAAATGAGTATATAGACAATCCATGAAAGAATATATATTTGTAATCTCATTAATGACATGTACAAAAGTGAAGCCGGTATTACCAGAAGCTCCTACACAAGCAGATCGAGCAAGAGAGCAAGAATGGATTGAAAGAGGTAGAAGTGTTTTGTTTATTATATCACCAACAGTTTCTAATACTATGCTTGGACATATAAGAGGTTTGAATACTAGTAGAGAAGCCTAGGAGTCTTTAGAACGGTTATTTGCAACTACCAATGGAGCGAGGAAAACACAACTTATCAGTGAGTTGAAAAGAGTAAAAAAGAAGCCAAGATAATCAATTAATGATTATATTATTGAGGTTAAATATCTTATTAAAGCATTAGCCTCTATTGATTCATCTCCTAGTGAGGATATAAAGTTTAATAGCATGTTCAATGGCGTGAGAGAAGATGAAAGATGGAAGTCTTTCATTACATAGAAGGAATCAACATAGAAGGTGGAAACTCTTATCATTCACAAAGAGGTAGTCGAGGATAGCTCTTTATACTTCATCAAATAGAGCACGAGGTAGAGGAAATTAGAGAGGAGGAGGAAGATTCAACAACAACACAAGAGGAAGAGGAAGCTTTAATGCTACTAGAAGAGGAAGAACAATACAACAGGGTCAATGGACTCAACCAAATTAGCAAGGTAACTTTACTTGTAATTTTTGTGGTAAAGTTTGTCATTATGCCTGGTATTGCTTCTCCAATCCGAATTGAAGAGGGGGATCTAGAGGATGACAAAGAGGAAGAGGCCAAGACCACATGCATCAAAACAACAGCATAGTGCAAGAGGAGGCTCAGACACAGAAGCAAAACATTCTTATGGGTATGCATATAGAGACACATAAGAGGAAGGTAAATAATAAAACTTTGTATGTAGACAGTGGTTGCTCAAACCACATGAGTCATAACATGAATATGTTTGTGAACTTGCACAAGCCAAAGTCAAAAGCCACATTGCTACAGGAGATAGTACTGAGCATGAAGTAGTTTACATTAGTGATTGTCCACTTAATGAAACATAACTCTCAGAGATGTTTTGTTTGTTCCTACTATTACATGAAATTTGATTTCAGTTGGACACAAGGAGGACAATGGAGTGAAGGTCGATTTTGACAATAATCAATGGCAGGCTTATGAAAAGATCAATGGGACTTTTGTTATAAAAGGACAAAAGTTAAATAGATTATATACTTATGAAGTTGAAGTTCCAGATTATGCAGGTTATACAATGGTCAATGGGACTCAAGTAAGTCAATTGGATTTATGGCATAAGAGATTAGGACACATCAGTGTTGGTAGATTGAAGGATATTGCAAAGAAATCATTGGTCGAAGGTCTACCACAACTACCTAAGAAAGATTTAGATTATGTTTGTGAGGCATGTCAGTTTGGAAAACAGATAAAAAGTCCTTTTCCAAAAGTAGGATAGCAAAGGAGAGGTATTTTGGACGTGATTCATACTAATATATGGGGTCCATCTCAAGAAGATTCCATGGCAGGTAGCAAGTTCTTTGTAACATTTATTCATGATTTCTCAAAATTTACATTTATTTATTTCATGAAATACAAATCAAAAGTGTTTTATATGTTCAAGAAGTTTAAATCATTGTTTAAAAAGCGAATAGGTCGAAGCATAAGAAGGTTTTGATTAGATGGAGGAGGTGAGTATTTTTCTAATCAGTTTCGTGCATATTTGGAAGAAGAAGGAATAAAAAAAGAAACTACAAACAAATACATACCTCAACAAAATGGTGTGGCTGAAAGAAGAAACATGTCTATCTTGGAGATGAGTAGGTGCATGTTAAATGAAAAGGATTTACCACTTACTTTTTGGGCTGAAGCATGCAATATGGCAGTTTATATGATGAACAAGTTACCACGTACTCAAATTCATGTACATAAAGCACCTTACGAATCATTTTACGGATCAAAACCAGACATTTCTTATTGTAGAATTTTTGGAAGAATATGTTTTGTTCGTGTTCCAAAACAGTTAAGGTCAAACACTACAACATATCGAGGGTATACCAAGGCTGCTACCGTGGAAAATGAACAGGCATAATTGATCCGCGACGTCGATGTCGCGGTCGGTATGGGCATCGAAAACATAACGCCGGTATGGGCGTCGGTATGAGCATCGGTATGGGCGTCAGTATATGTGCCGATATAAACATCGGTAATACCGATGCTCATATTGATGCCCATATTGATGACTCTACTAGGTGTACCGACGCCCATATCGATGACTCTACTAGGTGTACGGATGCCCATACCGATGACCATATCTGCACAATTTTTTTTGGGCAGAGTGTGTTGTCTTTTGCTACAACATGATGTTGTTTAGCAAAAGACAGTACACTCTACCCAACTCTAAAGCGAGTACATGTGTTATGTACTCTAATGGCAACCAAAACATGATTTTATATGAGCAAAAATGAACCATGAATCATGTACAAAAAGTTGTATATTCCATAAATGAAGGATGTACAAGAGTGTGACAAAGAACTTCCATATAGGAATCGAATACAAAATTATGGTACATCATTGCCACATAGGAGTGTAATACAAAATTGTGGCAATGTGACAAAGCACTTCCATATAGGAATCGAATACAAAATTATGGTACATCATTGCAACATAGGAGTGTAATACAAAATTGTGGCAAAGCACTACCATACATATACGTAAGGGGATCAAAACATTTACACCTGCAATCCTACAAGAAAGCATGTGTAAAATGAGACAAATTGACATGACATTTATAAACAACAACTAAAAATACGAAACCAACATATAAGTTTACCTAATTATAGATTCTCCCATGAAATGATTGCACCGCATCCCTCTAAGTCTTGCAATAGTGCAACAAATCCATGATGATATCCATAAGATTCTTCGGTTCGCGTCGGAGGACGACCCACTGCCAACTCCTATAATAAATATGCAAAATGTTAGATGAACATACATGATGCACTGAACACAAACAAGTTCAATAATTAACATGATACTTACAAATTGGTAGCGCATACTGTCATATCCGTCGCTACCTAAATGTGACGTTCCAACCATATCCAAACGTGTGGTCGCCGCATCTCTCTGTTGATGATATCGATCAGGAGTATGTTGCTGCTCATCTTGAATCGATTCCCACCACTACAACATATCGAGGGTATACCGAGGTTGCTACCGAGGCAAATGAACGGGCGTGAATTCTTCGCGACGTTGGTGTTGCAGTCCGTGTAGGCGTCGGAACCAAAGCGCCGGTATGGGCGTCGGTATAAGCATCGGTATGAGCGTCGGTATTTCCGACACAAATACCGACGTCTATATCGATGTTCGCTGGGTGTACTGGTGCATATACCGACGACCATACTGGACCTACCGATGCGTATACGGACGACCATACCTGCACAAATTTTTTTGGACAGAGTGTATTGTCTTTTGCTAAAGCATGATGTTGTTTAGCAAAAGACAATACACTCTGCCCAACTGAGTACATGTGTTATGTACTCTAATGGCAACCAAAACATGAACTTATATGAACAAAAATGAACAATGATTCATGTACAGAAAGTCGCATATTCCATAAATGAAAAATGTACAAAAGTGTGGCAAAGCACTTACATGTAGGAATCAAATACAAAATTATGGTACATCATTGCCACATAGGAGTGTAATACAAAATTGTGGCAATGTGACAAAACACTTCCATATAGGAATCGAATACAAAATTATGGTTCATCATTGTCGTATGCGAGTGTGATACAAGATTGTGGCATCGATCAAAATATTTACACCTACAATCCTGCAACAAAACAATTAACATGACATTTATAAACAACAACTAGAAACACGAAACCAAGATATAACTTTACCTAATCAAGAATATTCTCCCATGAGACGATTGCACTGCGTCCCTCTAAGTCTTGTAACAGTGCAATCAATTAACATGACATTTATAAACAACAACTAGAAACACGAAACCAATTAAAATAAGACCATGAGATGTATAAAATAAGACCAATTAACATGACATTTATAAACAACAACTAGAAACACGAAACCAAGATATAACTTTACCTAATCAAGAATATTCTCCCATGAGACGATTGCACCGCGTCCCTCTAAGTCTTGTAAGAGTGCAATCAGTCCATGTCGATATCCATACGATTCTTCAGTTCGCGTTGGAGGACGACCCACTGCCAACTCCTATAGTAAATATGCAAAATATTAGATGAATATACATAATATACTTAACACAAACAACTTCAATAATTAACATCATACTTACAAATTGGTAGCGCATACTGTCGTATCCACCGCTACCTAAATGCGATGTTCCAACCGTATCTAACCGTGTGGCCGTCGCATCTCTTTGTTGACGATACCGATCAGGAGTATGTTGATGTTCATCCTGAATCGATTCCCATTCTTCGGCGTCTAGCCATACAGGCTTCGTTAAGCCTGCTTTGAAAGCATCGTGAGCTTTCAATCGTCGATGCAACATCACTTCGCGTGCTGTATGTTGTATCCAATCGGAACTCACAACAGTATTGCCAGGTGCTGGTCGGTACTCTTCATATATGCATTGTGTGATATGATTTTTAGAGTCTCTATCCTGTTCGGCCCATTTTAACATTATTGAATGACCGAATTCGATAGAGCACAGTTGTCGTATACATTCTCGCATTGACTTCCCCGCCGCATCCATAACTGGAGCTCCATTACGGATATGATATATCTTCGATTCATCATGATCATGTGCACCCCAAGGTGTACGTGGAGATCCCATCTGATGCAATATGAAGATCTCATCTCATCCAATGTATATATATGCATGCTTAAGCTTGTATACATATGCAGTCATATATACATATGCATTCATGTATGCATATGCTTGCTTGTATGCATATGCTTGCTTGTATGCATATGCATGCTTAAGCTTGTATACATATGCATTCATGTATACATATGCATATGCATATGCATACATGTATACATATACATATGCATATGCTTGTTTGTATACATACATGTACATATACATGTATGCATATGCATATGCATACATGTATGCATATGCATATGCATACATGTATACATATACGTATACATATGCATATGCTTGCTTGTATATACATATACATATGCATATGCTTGCTTGTATGCATATGCTTGCTTGTATGCATATGCATGCTTAACCTTGTATGTATATGCTTGCTCGTATACATACATGTACATATACATGTATGTATATGCTTGCTTGCTTACATATGCATATGCATGCTTAAGCATGTATGCATATGTGAGCATATGCTTGCTTGCTTACATATGCATATGCATGCTTGAGCATGTAAGCATATGCATATGCATGCTTGAGCATGCAAGCATATGCATATGCATGCTTAAGCATGTATGCATATGCATATGCATGCTTAAGCATGTATGCATATGCATTCATGTATACATATGCATTCATGTATGTATGCATATGCATTCATGTATGTATGCATATGCATGCATGCATGTATGCATATGCAAGCATGCATGTATGCATATGCATGCATATGCATGCATGCATGCATATATGCATATGCATATGCATGCATGCATATATGCATATGCATATGCATGCATGCATATATGCATATGCATATGCATGCATGAATATATGCATATGCATATGCATTCATGCATGTGCATTCATGTATGCATATGCATTCATTCATGTATGCATATGCATTCATTCATGTATGCATATGCATTCATTCATGTATGCATATGCATGCATGCATGTATGCATATGCATGCATTCATGTATGCATGCATATGCATGCATGTCCTGGTCATATGTTTTTCCACGTCCTGGTCATATGCATGTATCCATATGCATGTATCCATATGCATGTATGCATATGCATGCATGCATGCATGTATGCATATGCATGCATGCATGCATGCATGCATGTATGCATATGCATTCATGTATCCATATGCATGTATCCATATGCATGCATGCATGTATGCATATGCATGCATGCATGTATGCATATGCATGCATGCATGTATGCATATGCATGCATGCATGTATGCATATGCATATGCATGCATGTATCCATATGCATATGCATATGCATGCATGTATGCATATGCATATGCATGCATGCATGTATGCATGCATATGCATTCATGTATGTATGCATATGCATGCATGCATGTATGCATATGCATGTATCCATATGCATATGCATGTATCCATTTGCATGCATGCATGTATGCATATGCATGCATTCATGTATGTATGCATATGCATTCATGTATGTATGCATATGCATTCATGTATGTATGCATATGCATTCATGTATGTATGCATATGCATTCATGTATGTATGCATATGCATTCATGTATGTATGCATATGCATTCATGTATGTATGCATATGCATTCATGTATGTATGCATATGCATTCATGTATGTATGCATATGCATGCATGCATGTATGCATATGCATGTATCCATATGCATGCATGCATGTATCCATATGCATGCATTCATGTATGTATGCATATGCATTCATGTATGTATGCATATGCATTCATGTATCCATATGCATATGCATGTATCCATATGTATATGCATGCATGTATCCATATGCATGCATGGATCCATATGCATGCATGCATGTATGCATATGCATGCATGCATGTATGCATATGCATGCATGCATGTATGCATATGCATTCATGTATCCATATGCATGCATGTATCCATAGCATGCATGTATCCATATGCATTCATGTATGTATGCATATGCATGCATGTATGCATATGCATGCATGCATGTATGCATATGCATGTATGCATATGCATGTATCCATATGCATATGCATCCATCCATATGCATATGCATGCATGTATGCATATGCATGCATGTATGCATATGCATGCATTCATGTATGTATGCATATGCATTCATGTATGTATGCATATGCATGCATGCATGTATGCATATGCATGCATGCATGTATGCATATGCATGCATGCATGTATGCATATGCATGTATCCATATGCATGCATGCATGTATCCATATGCATTCATGTATGCATATGCATGCATTCATGTATCCATATGCATATGCATTCATGTATCCATATGCATATGCATGTATGTATCCATATGTATATGCATGCATGTATCCATATGCATATGCATGCATGCACGTATGCATATGCATTCATGTATCCATATGCATTCATGTATGCATATGCATGTGTCCATATGCATGCATGCATGTATGCATATGCATTCATGTATCCATATGCATGCATGTATGTATGTATATGCATATGTATGTATGTATATGCATATGTATGCATGTATGCATGTATGCATGTATGTATGCATGTATGCATGTATGCATGTATGTATGCATGTATGGTGTATGCATGTATACATGTATACATATGTATGCATGTATGCATATGCATGCATGCATATATGCATATGCATGCATGCATGTATGCATATGCATGCATGCATATGCATGTATCCATATGCATGCATGCATGTATGCATATGCATGCATGCATATATGCATATGCATGCATGCATATGCATGCATGCATATGCATGTATCCATGTGCATGCATGCATGTATGCATGTGCATGCATGCATGCATGCATGTATGCATGTGCATGCATGCATGTATGCATGTGCATTCATGCATGTATGCATATGCATATCCCTCTCTCTCTCGCTCTCTCTCTCGCTCTCTCTCTCTCAAACAAAAATAAAGAGAGAAGATATTAGAAAACAAAAATATAAAGAAAGATAAAAGAGTGATATATGTTTTACTTACATTGATTTAATTTTTGAATCAAAGTTGTCAAAATCCACTTGAAATTCTCCTTCGTTGAATTTCCAAAGATTTGATCTCAAAAATCTCTTGCAAAACTAAAGAGAGAAGATATTAGAAAAGCAAAAACATAAAGAAATAAAACAGAATGATACAATATGTGCGATCTACTTACCAAAGCCTCAGATCTATAAAAATAGAGGTGTGTTTAGAGAGAGAGAGAGGGAAGGAGAGGGAAAGAGAGAGAGAGAGAGAGAGAGAGAGAATCGTTTGACACGATCGTCAAAATCCACTTGAAGTTCTTCTTCGTCGAATTTCCAAAGAATGCATCCCAAAATCTCTTGCAAAACCAAACAAAGAACATATTAGTAAAGAAAAAACATAGAAAAAGAAAAAAGAGAGAGAGAGAGGGAGAGAGAAAGAGAGAGGGAGAGAGACGGAGAGAGTGAAAGAGAGAGAGGGAGAGAGACGGAGAGAGAGTGAGAGAGAGAGAGGGAGAGAGAGAGAGAGAGAGAGAGAGAGATAGTGAGAGAGAGGGAGGGAGAGAGAGAGAGGGAGAGAGAGAGGGGGAAGGGAGGGAGAGAGGGAGAGAGAGAGAGGATGACAAACAGAGTTCTGCTGTTGGCACGCACAAACCCGAAAGCAGAAGTTCTACATTCAAAACGAGCAAAAAGACGAATTTTGGGTTGGGGCCCGGTTAAAAAGAGAGTGTCGGTATAAGCGTCGGTATTTCCAGAAAAGTACCGATACATATACCGACGCCGTGATTCCGAGGCAATGCAGCTTTCCCAAATTTCCCGAGGGGTATACTGACGCCGACAGCTTCCCATCGGTACACTAACCGTCAGTATTCCCTCGATATGTTGTAGTGCACTCTTCAACATGTAACCACATAGGCTTTGGTGAGCCTGCTCTAAAAGCATCGTGAGCTTCCGACCGTCGATGAGACATCACCTCGCGTGCCGTATGCTGAATCCATTTCAAACTCACAATAGGATTCCCAGGTGCTGGCCAGTACTCTTCATATATCAATTGTGTGATATAGTTTTTGGAATCCCTATCCTGTTTGCTCTATTTTAACAATACAAAATGTCCAAACTCTATGGAGCAAAGTTGTCGAATGTGCTGATGCATTGACTTCCCGGCTCCATCCATTACTGGAGCTCCATTACATATGTGATATATTTTGGAATCGTCATGATCATGCGCTCCCCAAGGTGTACATGGAGATCCCATCTGATCCAATGTGAAGATACCATCTGATCCAATGTGTGTATGCATATGCATGTGTGTATGCATATGCATGTGTGTATGCATATGCATGTGTATGCATATGCATGTGTATGCATATGCATGTGTATGCATATGCATGTGTATGCATATGCATGTGTATGCATATGCATGTGTATGCATATGCATATGCATGTGTATGCATATGCATATGCATGTGTATGCATACGCATATGCATATGCATATGCATGTGTATGAATATGCATATGCATGTGTATGCATATGCATATGCATGTGTATGCATATGCATATGCATGTGTATGCATATGCATATGCATGTGTATGAATATGCATATGCATGTGTATGCATATGCATATGCATGTGTATGCATATGCATATGCATGTGTATGCATATGCATATGCATGTGTATGCATATGCATGTGTATGCATTATGCATGTGTATGCATATGCATGTGTATGCATATGCATATGCATGTGTATGCATATGCATATGCATGTGTATGCATATGCATATGCATGTGTATGCATATGCATGTGTATGCATATGCATGTGTATGCATATGCATGTGTATGCATATACATGTGTATGCATATGCATGTGTATGCATATGCATGTGTATGCATATGCATATGCGCATGTATGCATATGCATGTGTGTATGCATATGCATGTGTGTATGCATATGCATGTGTGTATGCATATGCATGTGTGTATGCATTGTGTATGTGTGTATGCATATGCATTGTGTATGTGTATGCATAAACATGTGTGTATGCATGTGCATGTGTGTATGCATATGCATGTATGTGTGTATGCATATGCATGTATGTGTGTATGCATATGCATGTGTGCATGCATATGCATTGTGTATGTGTGTATGCATTGTGTATGTGTGTATGCATATGCATGTGTGTATGCATATGCATGTGTGTATGCATATGCATGTGTGTATGCATATGCATGTGTGTATGCATATGCATGTGTGTATGCATATGCATTGTGTGTATGCATATGCATTGTGTATGTGTGTATGCATATGCTTTTTGTATGTGTGTATGCATTGTGTATGTGTGTATGCATATGCATTTATGTGTGTATGCATATGCATGTGTGTATGTGTGTATGCATTGTGTATGTGTATATGCATATGCATGTGTGTATGCATATGCATTGTGTATGCATATGCATTGTGTATGCATATGCATTGTGTATGTGTGTATGCATTGTGTATGTGTGTATGCATGGTGTATTTGTTTATGCATATGCATGTATGTGTGTATGCATATGCATGTATGTGTGTATTCATATGCATGTGTGTATGCATATGCATGTGTGTATGCATATGCATTGTGTATGTGTGTATGCATATGCATTGTGTATGTGTGTATGCATTGTGTATGTGTGTATGCATTGTGTATGTGTGTATGCATTGTGTATGTGTGTATGCATATGCATGTGTGTATGCATATGCATGTGTGTATGCATATGCATGTGTGTATGCATATGCATGTGTGTATGCATATGCATGTGTGTATGCATATGCATTGTGTGTATGCATATGCATTGTGTATGTGTGTATGCATTATGTATGTGTGTATGCATTGTGTATGTGTGTATGCATATGCATGTGTGTATGCATATGCATTGTGTATGTGTGTATGCATATGCATGTGTGTATGCATATGCATGTGTGTATGCATATGCATGTGTGTATGCATATGCATTGTGTATGTGTGTATGCATTCTGTATGTGTGTATGCATATGCATGTGTGTATGCATATGCATGTGTGTATGCATATGCATGTGTGTATGCATATGCATGTGTGTATGCATATGCATGTGTGTATGCATATGCATGTGTGTATGCATATGAATTGTGCGTATTTATATGCATTTTGTATGTGTGTATGCATTGTGTACGTTTGTATGCATTGTGTATGTGTGTATGCATATGCATGTATGTGTGTATGCATATGCATTGTGTATGTGTGTATGCATTGTGTATGTGTGTATGCATTGTGTATGTGTGTATGCATATGCATGTGTGTATGCATATGCATTGTGTATGTGTGTATGCATACGCATTGCATGTGTGTATGCATATGCATGTTTGTATGCATATTCATGTGTATGTGTGTATGCATATGCATTGTGTATGTGTGTATGCATTGTGTATGTGTGTATGCATATGCATTGTGTATGAATATGCATTGTGTGTATGCATATGCATTGTGTATGTGTGTATGCATATGCATTGTGTATGTGTATGCATTGTGTATGTGTGTATGCATATGCATGTATGTGTGTATGCATATGCATTGTGTGTATGCATATGCATTGTGTGTATGCATATGCATTGTGTGTATGCATATGCATGTGTGTATGCATATTCATGTGTGTATGTGTGTATGGATATGCATGTGTGTGTTTATACATATGTGAGTGTGTATGTATCTCTCTCTCTCTCTCTCTATGTCAATCGAAAACAAGACAATCACTTACATCGATGTAATTGTTTGAATCGTGGTCGTCAAAATCCACTTGAAGTTGTCCTTCGTCGAATTTCCAAAGACTGGATTCCAAAATCTCTTGCAAAATTAAAGAGAG
The DNA here is from genome assembly GCA_020310875.1 of Ceratopteris richardii. NCBI lineage: Eukaryota > Viridiplantae > Streptophyta > Polypodiopsida > Polypodiales > Pteridaceae > Ceratopteris > Ceratopteris richardii. Next base: position 193,193,871 of record CM035406.1, read on the forward strand.
GAGATATTAGAAAAGCAGAAACATAAATAAAGGAAAAAGAGTGCTATGGTATGTGCGATATACTTACCAAAACTTCAGATCTAGAAAGACAGAGGTGTGCTTAGAGAGAGAGAGGGAGGGGAGAGAGAGAGAGAGAGGGAAGGAGAGAGAGAGAGAGGGAAGGAGAGAGAGAGAGAAAGAGTGACAAACAGAGATATGTTGTTCGCGTGCGCAAAGTCGATAGTAGAAGATCTAAGTTCAAAGCACCGAAATGTGGAATGTTTGCTCTCAGGCCCGGTTAAAACTGACCGTCGGTATGAGCGTCGGTAATTTCCAATAAGTTACTGACGCTCATACTGACACTCATACTGATGCTCATACCAACACAGTTGTTCTGAGGCTAAGCGATTTTCCAAATTATTTCGAGGGTCATACCAACGCCGACGCAGACCGTCGGTATGCCGAATGTCGGTATACCCTTGGTATGTTGTAGTGAAAGTTGGATCCAAGAACACAATTGGTATGGCAGAAGGGCAACCAGGATATAGATGTGTGAGCCCAGATATAGGAGAGGTAATTGTTTTGAGATGTGTTATTTTTCATGAAGACAAATCTTGGTATAAGCACCAAGTGCAGGTAGATGAAGAAGAAACTACAAAAGCCATGAAGAAGAGCCAAGTTCTCTGAGCTCATGAGAAAGTCAAATTACACATGAAGAGGTAACTCCCCCAATCAAAAGTTGAAGAAAATGCTAGATTTAACTTCAAAGGAAATTGAGTCATAGGAAGAAGAAAGTGAAGGTTCTACATCAAGAAGAACCCAATCTCAAAGTAACGAAAAGCATGATAGGACAAGAAGTCAATCAAGGTATCGAGTAAGAGAAAGAAGGCAACCCCAACGATTTTCTCATGAAGCTTATATGGAAAAACTTCTTGAAGAGCAGGAACCAACAACTTTTAATGAAGCATCAAGGGTAAAGAAATGGGTTAAGGAAATGGATGAAGAAATGGCAGCTTTGCATGAGAACAATACATGGAGTTTAGTTTTAAGGCAACCTAGCATGAAGGTAATTCGTAACAAATGGGTGTACAGGATAAAGAGAAAGAGTGATGTTTTAGTAAGTAGATATAACGCAAGGCTTGTTTGTAAAAGGTTATGCACATATTTATAGCATCAATTATGAGGAGATGTTTTCTCCTATTGCAAGGATATCAACAATAATGACATTAATAAGTGTTGCCACAAGCAAGGTATGGAATTTTTACCAATTAGATATCAAAAATGCATTTCTCAATGGTGATTTAAAAGAAGATGTGTAGATGGAGAAACTAGCAGGTTATAAAGATCCCAAGAAGCCTACACATGTATGTAAACTCCTCAAAGCATTGCATGATCTTAAACAAGCTCCAAGGGCTTGGAATTTAAAATTCCTAAAGTTTCTTGAAAAGCAAAAATATAGGTTTTCAAATGCAAATACTTCTTTGTATGTTAAGGTTGAAGGATCATTGATTGTTTATACCTCAAATTATGTGGATGACTTGATAATAACTGGAAATGATGAAGGTGAGATAGCCTAGATCAAAGCAAAGCTTGGATTTGAATTTAGAATTTCAAATTTAGGAGAGTTGACATGTATTCTTGGAATCAAAGTTTTGAAGAAAGAAGATGATGTATATCTTCTACAAAGGAAGTATATTTCATATTTATTAAAGAAATATGACATGGAGCATTGCAAGAGTATCAGTAATCCGATGGAACCCAATGTGAAGTACAATGTTGAGGATGATGAACCTTTAAAAGATCCACTTATCTATAGATCTTTGATTGGTTCTCATATATATGCAACTTTAACAAGGCTGGATATTACATTTAGTGTAAGTACATTGTCTCAGTTCATGAAGAAACCCACAAATGTACATATGCGAGCAGCTAAAAAGGTCTTGAGATATTTGAAGGGTACATTAAATGAAGGTTTGGGCTATAAATATCATGGAGTTATGGATTTGAAAGCATATAGTGACGGAGATTGGGTTGGAAATAAAGATGATAGGAGTACATGTGGATATCTTATATTTGCAGGTAATAATTTGGTTTCATGGAGTTCTAAAAAATAGCCTATAGTAGCACTTTCAAGCACGAAAGCTGAATATAGAAATATTACAAATGCAAGATGTTCGATTATGTGGTATTTGAAGCTTTATGAAGAAATGAATCTATGTACATTAGGTCCACAACTCCTTGAAGATAATGTAAGTTCATTACAACTCGTGTCTAATCCATTGTACCATGCAAGAACCAAACACATTGAAGTATGCTATCACTATATCCGAGAGAAGGTGGTGAATGAATATACTCATATTCAACATGTTGGAACTAAAGATCAATTACCATACATACTCACAAAAGTAGTGGATGCTCAGAAGCTCAAGCGAATCAAAGTTCTCATTCCTACTCAGAGTGTTTTTGGTGATTATTTTGCACCAATCACCCATTTCTATTTTCTTCAAAGTTTGTAAGAAATTTTGATTTCTAAAGTTCAAAAGTATTTTTTTTTTTATCTTTTGAAGATCTTGGGAGGTCTCATCACTTTTCATTGTGTACTTTGATTTTTACAAGTTTGTAAATATAACATCAATGAGAGGAGCAAGATATACATTCATATCTTTAACTTGTCTCTTTCCTGGGATTAAAAGTGAAAGCATTAAATGTTCCCTTTTAATGCTCAGATATGGGAGAAGATTGTAGTTTATGACTACCACTTGCCATGTTTCCCATTTACTAGTTTTAATGGAAAACAGATTAACCCCATCTAATGCAACTGCTAGCTTTAGATTATGAGGTTCTTGTGCAAAATTAGGCCATGTAGAACCAACATGCTTATAAATTGCACTATCTATTGCAATTTTGATTATTCGATCAGTACTTTTATGATCATGTCCCCATACCAGAAGCTTTGATGATTTGGGGCGTTGAAACATATGTCTAATCCATGAAGCCAATGGAAAATGTCTCAATACATTTTTTGGGATTTTACCTTCTTTGTCCTTATATCGAAGAGATTGACATTTTGGACATGTCAAAGAGTCTGCATATTCACCTCTATATAAAATACAATCGTTAGGACATGCATGTATAAACTCATAATCTATACCAAGATTGTTGATTATCTTCTTCATTTCATCATGTGAGGTAGGAAGAATATTCAAACTTGGTAAAAACTTTTCATATAATAAAATGTAAGTTCATGAAAAAAGTCATATTAATAAAAATAAATAAATAAATAAATATATATATATATATATATATATATATATATATATATATATATATGTGTGTGTGTGTGTGCATGTGTGTGTATGTATGTATATATATGCATATGTGCATGTATATGTGTATATGCATGTGCATGCGTATAAGTATGCATATGTGTATGTGTATGTGTATGTGTATGTGTATGTGTATGTGTATGTGTATGTGTATGTGTATGTGTATGTGTATGTGTATGTGTATGTGTATGTGTATGTGTATGTGTATGTGTATGTGTATGTGTATGTGTATGTGTATGTGTATGTGTATGTGTATGTGTATGTGTATGTGTATGTGTATGTGTATGTGTATGTGTATGTGTATGTGTATGTGTATGTGTATGTGTATGTGTATGTGTATGTGTATGTGTATGTGTATGTGTATGTGTATGTGTATGTGTATGTGTATGTGTATGTGTATGTGTATGTGTATGTGTATGTGTATGTGTATGTGTATGTGTATGTGTATGTGTATGTGTATGTGTATGTGTATGTGTATGTGTATGTGTATGTGTATGTGTATGTGTATGTGTATGTGTATGTGTATGTGTATGTGTATGTGTATGTGTATGTGTATGTGTATGTGTATGTGTATGTGTATGTGTATGTGTATGTGTATGTGTATGTGTATGTGTATGTGTGTGTATGTGTGTGTATGCGTATGCGTATGCGTATGCGTATGCGTATGCGTATGTGTATGCGTATGCGTATGCGTATGCGTATGCGTATGCGTAGGCGTAGGCGTATGCGTATGCATAGGCATATGTGTATGCATAGGCGTATGCGTATGCGTAGGCATATGCGTATGCGTATGCGTATGCGTATGCATATGCGTATGCGTATGCGTATGCGTATGCGTATGCGTATGCGTATGCGTATGCGTATGCGTATGCGTATGCGTATGCGTATGCGTATGCGTATGCATATGCGTATGCGTATGCGTATGCGTATGCGTATGTGTGTGCGTATGCGTGTGCGTGTGCGTTTGCATGTGCGTGTGCGTATGTGTATGCGTATGCGTATGCATATGCATGTGCGCATGCGTATGCGTATGCATATGCGTGTGCATATGCATATGTGTATACATATGCGTATGCATATGCATGTGCGTATGGGTATGTGTATGCGTATGCATATGCATATGCGTATGCGTGTGCGTGTGCATGTGCATGTGTGTATGTGTATGCGTATGCATGTGTGTAAGTGTATGTGTATGTGTGTGTGTGTATGTGTATGTGTATGTGTATGTGTATGGTAACGTGGGTGTGTATGTGTATGGTAATGTGTATGTGTATGTGTATGTGTATTTGTACGTGTATGTGTATGTGTATGTGTATGTGTATGTGTATGTGTATGTGTATGTGTATGTGTATGTGTATGTGTATGTGTATGGTGTATGTGTATGTGTATGTGTATGTGTATGTTGTATGTGTATTGTATGTGTATGTGTATGTGTATGTGTATGTGTATGTGTATGTTGTGTATGTGTATGTGTATGTGTATGTGTATGTGTATGTGTATGTGTATGTGTATGTGTATGTGTATGTGTATGTGTATGTGTATGTGTATGTGTATGTGTATGTGTATGTGTATGTGTATGTGTATGTGTATGTGTATGTGTATGTGTATGTGTATGTGTATGGTTGTATGTGTATGTGTATGTGTATGTGTATGGTGTATGTGTATGTGTATGTGTATGTGTATTGTATGTTATGTGTATGTGTATGTGTGTGTGTATGTGTGTGTGTATGTGTATGTTATATGTATGTGTATGTGTATGTGTATGTGTATGTGTATGTGTATGTGTATGTGTATGTGTATGTGTATGTGTATGTGTATGTGTATGTGTATGTGTATGTATATGTGTATGTGTATGTGTATGTATGTGTGTATATGTTATGTACGTGTGTATATTTTATGTATGTGTGCATATGTATGTATGTATGTATGTATACGTATGCATATGTGTATGCATATATGTGTATGTGTGTATGTATGTATGTATGTATGTATGTATGTATGTATGTATGTATGTATGTGTATGTATGTATGTATGTATGTTTATGTATGTATGTATGTGTATGTATGTATGTATGTATGTATGTATGTATGTATGTATGTATGTATGTATGTATGTATGTATGTATGTATGTATGTGTGTGTGTATGTATGTGTATGTGTGTATATTTGATTTCGTTTCTAATTTTCTTTTTGTTTATTGTGGTATGCAGACTTTCACATAGATATATAGACCACATAATCGTTTGGATGGTTCCCATTTTATAGTCAATCAATTACGTGCCTTGTTAACTAAGACTTACATATTTCTTCACAAATATTAAGTATCAGTTAGCTATGGAGGTATTAAGTCATTTGGAAAATAGGAGAAGCAAATTTATTTCCAAGATTTTGAAAGATGGATGAATAGTTTTAGAGGATGAGCACATAGAAAGCATCCATTCAATGCAGGTTCTTATTCTCACCTTAGTTGTTATCACTTTAAAGTGTTAACAGCCAAGGTGAGAACAAGAACCATTCAATGAATGAAGGTTTTTGCTCGCACCTTAGCAAAAACCTTCATTCATTGAATAGTTCTTGTTCTCACCTTAGTTGTTATCACTTTAAATTGATAACAGCTAAGGTAAGAACAAGAACCTACATTGAATGGATGCTTTCTTTCCACCCATCCTTTAAAATTGTTCTTCCATCCTTCAAAATCTTCTAGATACATTTGCTTCTCCTATTTTCCAAACGAAAAAATACCTCCATAGCTATATTATATTTGTATGCAAATTTCATAAATGAGTTAGCAATGTAGGTATTAGGTCAACTAGAATAGGAGAAGTACACAGGAAGATTCTAAAGGTTGGGCAGACAATTCCAAAGGCTAGGTGGATAGAATATCTTCATTCGATACAAGCATGTATAATTTGGCCTTACTTTCATAACATGTGTATGTATATATATGTGTGTGTATGCATTCATGTATATGTGTATGTCTATGTATGTATGTATTTATATGTATGTGTATGCATGTATATATATAAATAGATAGAAAATTAAAAATTATACCTTAATAGTGCCAAAACACATACATTACTCCATCCAAAATGATTTTGAAGATTGAGAATAAGTAAGATTTCACTTAGTCGTTTCAAGCGAATTCATTCATATACATGCTTTAGACATTCCTCTTGAAGATATTTCTTATTTTTATAAATATGAATGCTCTCACTATCATTTTGATACCAATCCTCAATAAAATCTGTCATGCCATCATCTTCATCATTATCACACAAATCTTGTAATTTATCTTCTTTTGAATATAGTTCTTTCAACTTTGCATATTCCAAAGGATCACTTTTGCATAGCCTTCTCATGGAAGCTTTTGATAAATGAGGTCTTACGGGCAACTCTAAATGGTGTAGTGGAATATCATCAACATCATACCTTGGAATCTACACACATGAATAAAAATAATTAGTATTCCATAAATGAATGAAAAGTAAACTTTAAACATAAAATTAAATATGTAAGTTATTTTGAAAAGAGGTTGAAATTAGAGTTTTTCAATGCAACAAAAGATAGGTGGATAGAAAGTTTTCATTTTCTCTCTAACTAAAAGGTGCTCTTGGAGGTCTACACCATCCATAATTCACTAATAAATCATCACCAGCATGTAATGAAGTAATAGCATTGACAACTATGTATTTTTCTACATCTCTACTCATTATGGTGATTCATGACTATTTTCATGCTCCGCAAATGTGCAATTAGTCCTTGAACCATTATGTAACCCTCCAGTACGATTTATTAAACCTGCTATATTTCCATGTGTGTAAGGTCTTCCATCAATATATAATCTTTCATTTTTGCATGTGAAATCCCTCTAGTAGTAAGGGATGCTGCATTCAAGCATATTCCATAAGTACTCATGCTTTGAACATAACATGCAAGTTGATGCCAATCTCCCCATCCATATATAGGACCACAAAA